>JAKEPQ010000576.1:0-153882 GCA_024500445.1 Entomyzon cyanotis | reverse complement strand
ATAATGTTTTGATGTTGCAAAATGTAATAGAGCTTGTGTCAAGTATGAGCAAGACTTGTGTTAGCTGAACAAGCTGAACATAGGCTGCAGTACAGCCCTGGAAAGGTGCCATGAAAAAGAGACCTGAGAGGCACAGCTGTGCCTCTGAGCTGTGGGAGAATTTCGTGAGAATCATAAGGAGTAACTAAGGAGGATCTCTGAATGTGTGAGAAGAATGTAGATTGTAACCTGTATGATATAAATAGAAACACTGTAATAGCATATAAGCCACTCATACCGTAAAATAAAGGGAGCTTGCTTTATATCTCATATTGAGACTGCCACCTGCTTCCTCTCGCCGCAAATTTCTACTTCATATGGTGACCCCGACGACCACGGACACTAGCAGCAAAACTTACAACTCTGCTCCGATAACGAGAGAATGGGAGACTTGGCAAGAATGGGTAAAGCACCAGTGTGCAGTGGCTGGAGACTAAGTCTGAGCCAACCGAGAAGGGGCTCTGCCACCCGTGGGATTATACTCTGATAAGCGCTGCGCAGCGACCGCGGAAGGAACAGGGGGACGCAGGCAAACAGGCAGCGCTCTGCTCTGCAGCGGCGACCAAGACGTGTTAAAACCAGCTGGACGAAAAATGGAAAAAGAGGTAATCCTAAATTTATTACAATGCTTTTTAGAAAAGCATGGACTGAGTAAAGTCCATGCTTTTCTAAAAAACATAAGGCAGTTAGCCGGACTGATTGCTGTAGGAGAAGCTAACGGGTTTTTCACAAACCCCAATACAGTATTTGAAGAAAGAGAATGGCTAAATTATGGTGCCAGTTTGTTTGATGGATGAATAGATGGTAATAAAACTGCAAAAAAGCTTAGCAAAGTGGGGAGAAAAGTAGTAACCTGCTTACAGCGATATGGGGCAGAGAAAAAGATTGCAGAACTAACAACAGGAACAGTAGCAGCCGCAGAGAGTAGAGAAGAACCTGAGGGTTGCCATCCGGTCATTGACATGCAAAAGACTTTCGCAACTATACAGCTGGGAGAGCCCTCCCCGCTTGGGGGGGGAGCCGTAGTTTTTCCTCACCGCCACTGCTAGCAGAGAGGCAGCACTCAGTGCCGCTGCTGGAGGCTGGGAGAGCACAGCCCTCAGCCCCCCTCTCCCGTGAGAGTTGGGGTGATGCCTTAAATGCTGATAAAAATTTGAAACGCAGACACGGCAGTATAGGAAAAGGGTATTACCTTGGTTTAATAGGATTCCAGGTGCACTACGACGACTCGAGCCCCGACGATATCCTCCGTATACAATTTATGGACCCCTTAGATTAGCATACTTATCTAAAAGTCTCTAATGAGAAGTTTAACAAATGAAGTAATTGCCCCCTTATTAAAATTATCTCTCCCCAAAAAGGTTACAACTTAGTTTACAAAAACATGTTTCAGTGATGGGGCTCTTTCAAGGTTAGTGCCTCATGTTCTTGAGATCGTGGGGATGTTTCATCTTCCCCAAAGAATTCGGAGCAGGGCAAGGGTACAAGGGTTATAAACACGTAGGGTTGAGATACAGGGAGTAAAAAGTACAGGAATGGGGAAGGGTAAAAGGATATATAAAAAGAGGGTAAAAGTATAATGAAAAAGGACAAAAAACCCATCAGGCATCAGGGGGAGCGTTAAAAAATTCAAATCTGATCCTAATGTGCTATTAGAGTCAATGCAAAGTGCTCGAGAAACTACGCTCCAAGTCTGTATAACACCACCCAAGCAAGAGAAGGATGAAAGATTTACTAGTTTCATAAATAGAGTATTAATTACAATTGAAACAGCTGATATGCCTGATTTGATGAAGAGAGCATTGCTGTGTCAGTGTATTATAGAAAATAGCAACTCTATAACGAAAAATATCTTAATTACCTTATCATGGAAATGCCATCATTGAAGCTTTGCTAGAACAAAAGAGTAAGGTACCAGCGAGAACTCAAATAGCAGAAGCCATGCCAAGACAGCAAAAGAGTAGCAAGGGGTCACCTCGCTGCTATCGATGTGGCGATGAGGGACACATGCGGCGACAATGTAACAAGCCAGTTTGGTGCTCCTATTGCAACAAGACTACTCATAGTGTTAAAGCCTGCCGGTTGAGAAACAAAGAAAGCACAGCAGCCCCTCCTCCCAAGCCAAGACCAAGAGCGGAAGTTACTCCAATCCCAGTTTCCTGTCAACTGGCAAAGAAAGCGGAAGTCGCAAAGAGTACCCCGGTAGGCGGTGCCGCAGGCCATCCATGCCTCCTTCACTGCCCCACCTGCTACGTCTGTGGCAAAGCCCTAGACGCGGCCCCTCCCCAAAGATGAAGAAATGACTGACAGCCCCGACAACCAACCAAAACTAACCAGCAACACAGAACAAAGCAGCACTTCCTGCTTGCTGAGACTGTCACCGGTACCAGGACCAAAACTTGTTTCCAGCTTTTTACTAATGAAAAAGCATTGTAGCAATATGATTGTCCTGATGGGTAATAACATCTTAATTGCTAGAACCTTGAACAAAAGCTAAATTCCTTGCTAAAGTGCTACTTAGAACAATATCTGTGTGTGTGTAAGTGTGGCAGTGCCTCTGCAGACATGCTGAGAGTGCTGTTTCAATCTCTTAAGTGTTTTAATGTATAAATTAAGCCTATAAGTAAAGCTATACTAAATAGTTTAAGCTACCTGTTAAGTGCCATTGAAATAAAGTTCAAATAATACCTTAATAAGCTTACCTAAGACAAAAGTTAAGTTTAAATTCTATTAAAATTAAATGGGTTTAAGTTTTATTACAAGTACCTTATGTTAAGTCTGTTATTTTAAATTTTAAGTACAATTAAAGCTAAGTTCAGCTGTTGCTCAATTTAGTGTTTGTTGTTTTAAGTCTCATTAATTTTAAATTCTGCTAAAATTAAGTTCTGTTAAGTAACGTTAAAGTTAAGTTCCATTAATTTTAAATTCTGTTAAGTTTAAATCCTTTTAAAACTAAATGAGTTTAAGTTCTGTTAAGTTCTGTTAAACTTAAATAATGTTAAAGTTATAATAAGTTTAAATTCTGTTAAGTTTAAGTTCTGTTAGAGTTAAGTTCTATTAAATTAAATAAGTTTAAGTTTTATTAAACGTGCATTATGTTAAGTTTAAATCAAGTTACGTTTAAGCCATGTTAATTTTAAAATTCCATTAAGTTTAAGTTTAATTATAGTTAAGTCTCTTAAGTATTACTCAATTTATTGTTTATTAATTTTTAAGTACTAGTAATTTTATGTTCTATTTAATTCTATTAAGATTAAACTTTGTTCCCTTTCGGTAATGTTAACTTTCAGTTTTAACAAGTTCGTTTTATTACGTTATGCTCATTTATTTTAAAAAACATAGTTTTTCTGCTGTGAAGATAAGATGAAGAATTAAGACAGAAGCCTTCCAAATGAAAATCTAATATTTACATCAACCTTTGCAGTTTTATCTTTCTTAGTTAAATTTAAATGATGATGTCCACTGCTTTCAAATAATTCACGTTACCTTGTGTAGTTATCTGCAAAAACAATATCATTTTAAAACACTTTCCTAGTTGATATTAATAAAAGCCTGTTTATAAAATGTTCTAAGAAAACCCTCCTACTTAAGGCCTGGGCTCTGGCCAAGCCCTAGTCGTAACTAGCTGAAAAATATGCCATCAATCTCAGGTGTTTCTGCACAAAAATTGTGATCAAGTCACTTTGACTTGCTAAATTAAGCTTATAAGAGCTAAACTTTCTTCCAAGTAAACTTGGAGTCCTTGCCCGGGAAAAGTTCTCCAAGCCTTACCTGTGAAGTGAAATTTTTCAGCGATTGCAGTTAAACAGTTAATAGTTAAACAATTAATAATGCATTTTCTTAAGTAAGTTTGTTGTATCATTCCAAGTATTATACCTTTGTGTCATTTTCACCTTGTTAAGAGTTTCCATACTAATAATTGTAGTAATAAGAATTACTTATAGCAAAGCAAATTAATCTAATAACTAACAAGTCTTGCTCTCACAAATAAATAAAGGGGGAACTGTTGCAAAATTTAATAGAGCTTGTGTCAAGTATGAGCAAGACTTGTGTTAGCTGAACAAGCTGAACATAGGCTGCAGTACAGCCCTGGAAAGGTGCCATGAAAAAGAGACCTGAGAGGCACAGCTGTGCCTCTGAGCTGTGGGAGAATTTCGTGAGAATCATAAGGAGTAACTAAGGAGGATCTCTGAATGTGTGAGAAGAATGTAGATTGTAACCTGTATGATATAAATAGAAACACTGTAATAGCATATAAGCCACTCATACCGTAAAATAAAGGGAGCTTGCTTTATATCTCATACTGAGACTGCCGCCTGCTTCCTCTCGCCAAAAATTCCTACAATATTTTGATCCTTCTGAAACTAAACCGAAATTCATTCGATATCTTTTTCGGAGGAAAAGATACTCCATAAAATTTAAATTGTTCCCATGCAGTACTAAGATTGTACAGGAAAGATAATATTTTATTTAAAAAATTCTAACAGCATTGACCAAATCCGAAAAGGGAGTAATGTGCAGTTTGTAAGAGAACTAATACTCAGTAACGTGCAGTTTGTAAGAGAACTAATGCTCAGTGAAGACCAACATGTATGCATTCAAGCACACTGGAGACAGGACTCAGATGGAAATGATCCTGAAAAATTGATTAAGAAACACTAAAAAAAGAGGACCATTCAGTAAAAATGTGAGCTTTCCTACTCACAGGCATAATCAGCTGAAGAAATGTTGGAATAAACATGTCTGCAAGAATGTTGTCAGAAATTTGGAGATATTGATGCCTTAAATTGCTAGTAGAAAATTTTTAGACACAGACACACAGTATAGGAAAGGGGTTTTACCTTGGTTTAATAGGATCCCATATGCGCACCAACGAACAAGCAAAAAGCCCCAAAAGCCCCGATGATATCCCCCGTATACAATTTATGGACAGCCTAGATTAGAATACCTATCTAAAAGTCTCCAATAAGAAGTCTAACAAATGAAGTAATTGCCCCCTTATTAAAATTCCCCCCCCCAAAAGATTACTACTTAGTTTACAAAAAACATGTCTCAGTGATGGAGCTCTGTTCAAGGTTGTGTGTCATGCTTTGCGATTGTGGATATGTTTCGTCTTCCCCAAAGGATTCTGAGCAGGGCAAGGGGTACTAGGGTGATAGACATGTAGGGTTAAGATACAGGGAGTAAAAAGTACAGGAACGGGGAAGGGTAAAAGGTTATATATAAAGAGAGTATAAAAGTAAAATAAAAAATACAAAAAAACCCATCAGGCATCATTTCCCCCTTTTTGGAGACTAACAAGCTTTTACCTTGTTTAGTCTCTAACTACTCTAAACTACTCTATCTACAACATCGGTTTACACAACTAGCTATGGCAAAAATAATAACTACAATTACAATAATTATAAATGTTTCTTTCACCCAGGCCTAGTCTGGCAACTATGAAGTGAGGGTGTGGAAAATTTGGTTAAATTTCAAGGTGTAATTTTTTGAACTTTGTGTAGAATTTGAGTTCTCTTTTAAATTTCTTCTAAATCTTCTCTGATTCTCTTATCTTGATTTACAAAGGAACAACAGCTGCCATTAATAATATCGCATACCTCTTCATGAGCGCCGAGTAAGAATTTGAGAGCTATCTTGTACTGCGTCATTGCCCTTGACAGGCCATGGACTTTTTCTTGTAAAGCTATAATTGCATCAGCAGTATGTTTTTCAATGTTTTCAATAATACTCGATATATTCACGATTGCTCTTTCCAATTTAACTATCTTATAAGAGGGAAGGAGGGCTCTCACTATACTATGGAAAACTGTGGGACGTTTAATGAGGGGATTAAGAGTTCTTTTCTCCCTCTTACGTGGTTTTTCAATTTGGTCAAATATTGTTATATTTGGAATTACAGCTCTGAGGGCACAGGCCTGGTCTCTATTTACAGGTAGAATTTTCCAGGCTTTATCATTACATATTCAATATACTCCTGTCTTAAAAGGCAGAGCTAATCTCTATCTCAGCAACCTCATTTTTGTTACAGATCTTGGGTTAAGTATTTCTCTAAAGTTGGTTTTATGACAATATGGTGGAAGAACGGCCTTTTTTGTAGCATTCATGAGCACGCAGCGAACTGTATAGTTCCCACATTCCATCAGGCCGCTCAGGGGTATAGGAGGCAGCAAGGTGGTATCGGGCTCGATCTGTTGCAATTTTTTTGTATGTTTTTCTTCTATTGCAATACCAATCAATGACTATTTTTTTTTCCTCATTTAGAGGTGGTAATTGAGTACAGATTTAGCAATTGCTCATATTAAGAGTTTTGGATACATTTTGTATCACAGTATTGTGCAACTCCTGGGCTGAGCTCTGAGTCATGGTTACCAGTTGGAAAAATAGCATATATGTAAGGAACAATTTAACCATCATTTTGATTTGTATCAGTTTCTGTTTTCTCGGTAGTTTCAGGAGCAGAAGTTTTCTTTACTCTGGAATAGTGGATCTACGGTCTTTTCTTAGCAACCTTGATAGCAGTGAGGGTGGTCAGCAAGACTTGGAATGGTCCTTTCTACTTGGGTTGCAAGGGGTCACTGTCCCACCACTTGATGTAGACCCAGTCTCTAGGCTGAAACGGGTGGGCAGGGATGTCTAATCTTATAGGCTTGGACAGGACAACGAATTTCTGGAGCTTCTGCAAAGTGGAACTCAAAGCTATTAAGTATTTCTGCAAATCAATTTTTCCTCTCACGTGAATTTCTCCTGGAATGTGTGGAACTTGATATGGTCTGCTATATAGAATTTCATAGGGACTTATGTTGTCCCTCTGCCTTGGTTGTATGCGGACCCTCAGTAAGGCTATAGGCAAAGCTTGAACCCATGTCATAGATGTTTCTTGATAAATTTTACCAATATGGGTTTTGAGGGTTCCATTCATACGTTCAACCTTGCTACTTGCTTGGGGCCTGTATGGAGTATGCAGGTCCCAAGTAAGTCCCAGGATCTTGCTAACTTCCCCGACTACTGTTGCAATGAAATGCGGTCCCCTATCTGATGACATTCTCAAGGGAACCCCAAATTTTGGAATTATATGATTGAGCAAGGCTTTTACTACTTCTTTTGCTGCATTGGTGCGACAGGGATAAGCTTCAGGCTATCTATTGAATGTATCAACCAATACCAATAAATATTTGTAACCTTCCTTCTGTGGCATTTCAGCAAAATCTATTTGCATCCCGGGAGATGCCCTGTCTTGGTCACTCTTAACACTACTCTTTTAGCTGTGTCAGGGTTGTTTTTGCAACAGGTTTTACACTTGCTTGTTACAGACTGCACGATGTTAGTTATTCTTCTCTTTATCACTACTTTCTTTAGATGTTTTAAAAGGTTTTTTGTTCTCCAGTGTGTACTCTCATGTTCTCTTTGCACTATTTCTCGAAGGATCGGGGGTGGGACTACAACCTGGCTTATAGGTGTAACAGCTCACTCACCGTCTTTAATTTCAGCTTTAAGAGATTTAATTAACTTTTGGTTACTCTGATCATATTTTGGAGCAAACTCTGTCAGATCTACTTTTTTCTGTGGCACTATTGTAAAAATGCTTTTTTTTGCTATCTCTCTAGCCATTTCATCAGCAAAGCGATTTCCCACTTCAGGAGTTGTCTTTCCCTTTTGATGACTTTTGCAGTGCATGACAGCTACTTTTGTAGGTTTCTAGATGCTCTGCAGGAGTGCTAGGATTTGTTTGGCATGTTTAATGCCATTACCTTGAGCAGTCAGCAGGCCACGTTCTTTCTAAATAGCTCTATGGGCATGAACAACACTGAATGCATATTTGGAATCAGTCTATATATTTACTTTCTTTCGCTCAGTTCTAGAGCTCTGGTCAGTGCAATCAGTTTAGCTTTTTGTGATGATACATCTGAAGGCAAGGCTTTTGCCTCAATTACTTCATCTGTGGTGGTCACTGTATAGTCTGTTATACGCTTACCGTTCCGTATGAAACTGCTTCCATCAGTAAAAAGTTCCCAATCTGGATTCTCCAGAGGCACATCTTTCAGGTCTGGTCTACTGGAGTAGGTTTCTTCTATTGTCTGCAGTCATGCTCAGGTACGTTATTAAGCAGTGTAGATGACAAAAACATTGCAGGGTTTACAACAGATGTTTTTAGAGTGACATCGTCCTGTTCTAACAATATAGCCTGGTATTTAAGCATTTTGCTAGGGGATAACCAGTGTCCCCCTTTTTGCTCCAGCACAGAAATCACGGCGTGGGGTACATACACGACAATGTGCTGCCCAAGGGTGAATTTCCGAGCTTCTTGGATTAGGATGACAGTTGCTGCCACGGCTTTTAGACACCCTGGCCACCCTTGGCTAACATTGTCTAGCTGTTTTGAAAAATAGGCCACAGCTCTTCGCTGATTTCCAAGATATTGTGCTAGCACTCCAAGAGCTACATTCTGCTGCTCGTATGTGAACAGTTCGAAGGGCTTTGTTAAATCTGGCAGCTCTAAAGCTGGAGCAGACATCAAGGAATGTTTTAATTGTTTTGTACTGGTTTGAAAACAAACCAGTGAGAGGTCACAAGTCAAAATTGAAATTAAAAATAAGAGAAATAATACAAGGAAAAGCACTGACAAAGTCAGATACAACCTGACACCCTGTTAGGGTGGTAGTAGCAGTCCAACTGAAGTAGTCCAGTTGAAGCGGTGATCCTGTGAAGGTCTAGTCTCCAGCTGAAGATCCAGTGGTAGCTCTTGTCCTCTGGGAACCCAGTAGACCGGGCTAGCTCAGGCAGTTCCAAAGCCAGGTTATATCCAGGTGGGAACACCTGGCTCCTCCCTCCTGGGCAGAGCATCCCACAATGGGATGAGATAAGTCCATGAGTCACACGGTGGGTCCCTGATGGCCCATTGCCTGTCATTCGGGGTGGGTCATTAGCAGCTGATAACAGCTAACGGATGGCCCATTGCCGGTCATCGGGAGTGGGTCATTAGCAGGTGATAGCAGCTAACGGCTCACAGCTGGTGGTAATAGAATACTTAAATACATCTATGAATACTTAAATACATCTATATTGCAACCCAGGACATGTTTAAAGGTAGTTTTCGCTTTCTCTGTCCAGTTAATGGTTTCTTTTTTAGCTGTCTTTAGGGTTTCATACAGAGGCTTTACTAGTATTCCATACTTTGTCACTTAAAGTCGACACCAACCTACCATGCTGAGGAAAGCTTGCATCTCTCTCACCGTGTGGGGCTCTGGAAGCCGACAGATAGCTTCTTTCCGTTCTCTGCTAAGTTGTCGATGACCACGGAAGATTTCCAGCTCCAGGTGTACTACAGTTTTTTTTGGCAACTTGTGCCTTTTTCTTTGAGACTCGGTATTTGCTCATGCTCAAAAAATTCAAAAGACTTATAGTGAGTTGGATGCAGTCATCTTGTGTTTTTGCTGCGATCAGGATGTCATTAATATATTGAAGGATTTCTCTTTTTGGTTCTTGTTTTTTCCAGTCTTCTAGTTCCTTTGATAGCGGGTGTCCAAATATTGTTGGGCTGTTCTTGAACCCCTGGGGTAGCACTGTTTAAGTTAGTTGAGTCTTTCTTCTTGTCTCAGGATTTTTTTCACTCAAAAGCAAAAAGCTTTTGGCTATCTTTGTGGATTGGAATAGAGAAAAAGGCATCTTTGAGATCTAAGACTGAGAACCACCCTAATTCATTTGTTAGTGTGGTCAGAAAGGTGTAGGGATTTGGTACAACTGAATGTATGTCTTCTGTAATTCTGTTGATTGCTTTCAAATCTTGCACTAGCTTGTAATTCTTACTATCAGCCTTCTTTACTGGCAGGATGGGTGTGTTGTATTTGGACTTACATTCCACTAGCAACCCAAATTTGAGAAATTTCTCAATTACAGGTGCCAGTCCCTTACGACTTTCTAATTTCAGAGGGTATTGTTTCTGCCTTACTGGTGTTGCTCCCGCTTTGATTGCAATACTCACAGGTTCAGTTCTTTTGGATCTCCCGGGAAAATTACTGGCTCATACTATTGGAATAACCGCATCTTCAACTTCTTTAGGAATTTTTCTACAACATTCTTGGATAAGAATAGTAGCTGCTTTGACAAATTTAGATTCAGGAATTATAACTTTCACTCTCTTCTTTGGAAAATTTAATTTTTGTTTCTAATTTTTCCAATAAATCTCTGCTTAACAATGGTTTTGGAGAATTTGGCATATATAAAAATTGATGAGTCACCCAATGTTTTCTTAGTTTAAATTTTAAAGGTTGAAAGAAAGGCTTTGTTTCACTTACTCCCATGGCACTAATTACATCTACAGTATCTTGACTCAGTTTCCCCTTTAAAGTATTTAACACAGAATATGTTGCCTCCGTATCAACTAAAAATTTAACATCATTTTTCTCTAGCTTAATTATAACTGAAGGCTCCGCTGGGGTGGATAATGCTTTCGGTCTCTGTCAATTCTCATTCACAGCTAATTGAGAAGACATGGGCGTCTCCTTCGCCTGCATTGGACACTCATTCTTCCAGTGTCTCTTCTTGCAGATGGCACACTGGTCCTCGGCTAGAGGAAGGTGAGGTGGACTCTTTCTTTTCTCCTGATCTTGTTTCTTCTTGTAGTGGGGTTTACCAGTATCTTTATCTGTTGAATCTTTATTTTGATATACTTTCCAGGCTACATTCAACAACTTATTTAGATCATACTCATTTAATTTTTGCAGCTTTTTCTTTATATCAGGTGTAGATTGGCCTACAAATATGTAGGCTAAATTAGATTGCTGCATTGGGGAATCTAAGTCTAAGTTTGTGTACTTCCGTGCAGCCTCTTTGAGCTTGTTCAGGAAATCTGTGGGGGTCTTATTTAGACTTTGCTTAATTTCATATATTTTGGCTCAATTAATTGCTTTAGGAATAGC
Source organism: Entomyzon cyanotis (assembly GCA_024500445.1). Lineage (NCBI taxonomy): Eukaryota > Metazoa > Chordata > Aves > Passeriformes > Meliphagidae > Entomyzon > Entomyzon cyanotis. The sequence goes on along the minus strand of JAKEPQ010000576.1, from coordinate 142,924 downwards.
ACATTTTAGTTTAATAACTATTTACTTTTGATACTGTTTTAATTTGGCTATTTCTTCTGGCACATTGGGATCTCAACCTGGATCTATCAAAGGAAAAATATTACCAACAGGTCCTTGAATGGTTCTAGCTGCAATTTGAGTTTTTACAGCATTTATAGGAGCTTTGATAACTATCTCTTTTTCTGTACTATCTAGTACTTCATCTAACATTACATTCAGGTCACTCTAATCTGGGTTTTGTGCCTTGATAGTTAATTTAAACTGCATGGCTACTTTCTCTGGATTGTCTCTGTATGTTCTAACTGATTCTTTTAATTGTCGGAGTTCTCTGAGGGAGAAAGGAGTTTTGATATAAACTATCTCTTGATTCCCGACAGCTTGCTTTAGAGGTACTTCTAGGACAGGTTTTTCTTTCTTTGATTCATCTCTCTTAGACTTAGTACGCTTCGCTACCGGACTGGCAGCTCCGATAGCTTTCCGGGCTATTTTCTCTCTTTTCTTCCTAGCAGGTTCGCTGCCTGCAGCTTCAGCCTCGGTTTCCTTTTCCTCTTTTGAGCTATTTATATTTACACTGGATTCGTCTGACTCACGCTTGATTTGGATTTTTCCCTCTCAGTCCTAGTGGAGCTATGGAGAGGGTGCCGCCTGCCGTCTCCCCTTTCCCCAGTCTGGGAGGGGCTAGCGGTAGACGTGCTTCTCTCTCCGTCCTGGTCTGCCCCGGTTTCGCCCTTTCCTCCGCCTCCGGTCTCTCCTTTTGCCTCTGCTCTTGCTTGCACCCCTGACTTTACTCCTGTCTCCGCCCCTGTTCTCGCCTTCATCTTCGTCATTAGGCCGGTCAGGGGATGGTGGCAGTGGGGGAGGAGGCGGCTACACCTCCTCTTTTCCCCGTGCTGTATCGAGTAGGTGTGGGGGGGGGCAGATGGCCAGAATGGCGGTGGGGGAGGAGGAGGAGGAGGGGGGAGGGAGAGGGGGCACCGGCCCGTGTTGCGGCTGGTGTGATGCTCCCCTTCGTAAATCTGGTGCCACCAAGTTTGTGTCTGTCATATCTATCTCTTCATCTTTCGTCGGGGGCTGTTTCTGTCTATCTTTTTTTTTCTAATTTTTGTAAAGCTATTTCAAAGCGGTTCTCTTTCATTTGCTTATACGCTTTTTCTCGATTTAGAAATATAGAAAACAATTCTGCATATCTTAACTCTTTAAACCTTCTCTGAACTCGGAGTTCTACGAGTAACTTTGTAATAAGTTCATTATCTAAACTGCTCAACCGAGGCCATTTACTCTCCCTTTCTAGGTTTAACACAGGCTACACCTACAGTGAAAGTTTGGTTAATTTACCAGAATGTAAATCAACACTTCGTACTGTCAGCAGATTCTAGTTTTTCAAAATCAAACCCAGCGGGGAATCCTGCGGGATTCTTGGGTTGGTAGACAGCACACCACCTATATCTCATAAACAGAAAGAAACAGTAGGAAAAAGTTCCTAACTTATAGATAAGCACAGAACCAGCAGAGCAAAGAAAACAAGCTTGAAAACCACGCGTGCCCAGCTTAGAAACCCTGGCGGGATTCGAAATTCGGTAGTCGAATCCACACCCCGACCTGCGGGTTGCAGCTCCCTCTGAGCCACAGCCCCTCCGTGAGCTCTATGTGGCTCCCTGTGAGTTTAACGAGGGGCGTCTCTCTCTCTTTACAATTCCTCCACCCTGTGGGAGCGGAGCAGTTAAAAAACCCCCTTTTTTATGGCTCCCCTGGCCACGCTCCCACCCTTGGAGATTTTTCAAATGCTAGCTAGCTATCTATAAAACCATAAAACAACTCCTTTGATCTTACTTCTCTAGCGGTGTTTCTGGTCTTTGGAAAACTCTCGGATTTTGATCCTGAATCGCCGCCTCTCTCCTCTAGTGCTGGCAAGTGAAGGATACAGCGGGGTGTTTCTCAGTTTAAAATCAGAACTCGGGGTTTCTTTTCCTCCTGCCTGGCTCGCCAGAACTGATGCCTTAAATTGCTAGTAGAAAATTTTTAGACGCAGACACACAGTATAGGAAAGGGGTTTTACCTTGGTTTAATAGGATCCCATATGCGCACCAACGAACAAGCAAAAAGCCCCAAAAGCCCCGATGATATCCCCCATATACAATTTATGGACAGCCTAGATTAGAATACCTATCTAAAAGTCTCCAATAAGAAGTCTAACAAATGAAGTAATTGCCCCCTTATTAAAATTCCCCCCCCCCAAAGATTACTACTTAGTTTACAAAAAACATGTCTCAGTGATGGAGCTCTGTTCAAGGTTGTGCGTCATGCTTTGCGATTGTGGATATGTTTCGTCTTCCCCAAAGGATTCTGAGCAGGGCAAGGGGTACTAGGGTGATAGACATGTAGGGTTAAGATACAGGGAGAAAAAAGTACAGGAACAGGGAAGGGTAAAAGGTTATATATAGAGTATAAAAGTAAAATAAAAAATACAAAAAAACCCATCAGGCATCAATATCTGTTAAAGAGAATGACACTGGTCAGAAATCAAGAAAACACAATATATGGGAAAAGGTTAACAGTTTGGTTTGTATGAAAGGCAACCAAGAGAGCTATTTTGTAATGCCCTTCAGACGAGTATAAGCCTCCTGCAAAGAAGAAACAAACATCTTTTCTATCTAACTAAAGCATGGGACAGAAATCTTTAGTTGTAGCCAACACTATTGTTGTTATTATTATTATTTCACATGAAGTATTTAGATAAAACATTCAAATGTGACAATTATTAAGCACCAGCCTCTGGAGGCTATAAAACATCCAGTCTTGAATACTGTAGATGATAGGCCAGTACAGTATCAGGAATAGCCAGTGGAACCACCAACACATTCTCAGCCAGGGCAGTTCACTTTTTCTGAAGAAAGAAGACTGAAGATCTGTATTTTCCTTGTGGCTCATTTCTGTTTGTCATACTGTTTCAAGGTTTGTCCTAGGTTGCAATATAGATGTATTTAAGTATTCTATTACCACCAGCTGTGGGCCGTTAGCTGCTATCACCTGCCAATGATCCACCCCCGGATGACAGACAATGGGCCATCAGGGACCCACCGCATGACTCATGGACTTATCTCATCCCATTGTGGGATGCTCTGCCCAGGAGGGAGGAGCCAGGTGTTCCTACCTGGATATAACCTGGCCTTGGAACTGCCTGTCTACTGGATTCCCAGAGGACAAGAGCTACCACTGGACCTTCAGCTGGAGACCAGACCTTCACAGGATCACCGCTTGAACTGAACTACTTCAGTTGGACTGCTACCACCACCCTAACAGGGTGTCAGGTTGTATCTGACTTTGTCAGTGCTTTTCCTTGTATTATTTCACTTATTTTTAATTTCAATCTTGACTTGTGATCTCCCACTGGTTTGTTTTCAAACCAACACATATTTTGGCGCCCAACGTGAGGCACGACCTGGGGAAACTCAGAAATCCTATCACCATGATGATCAGCTTATCTATATGGGTGCTGTATCTCACTCTCTATATTTTTCCTCAAATGGGAAACTATCTGCCCGTCATATTGCTCCTGTTGCGACCAGGGAATGGCATGAGAATTGCTCTATTGGTTTATTATGCCTATTGTATGATAACCTGTGAGGCGATGAATGCCATTCGGAACATATAGTCAGTTTTATCTGCCTGGCCTAATCTGAGCCACTACATCTGGGACCTCCTCAGCAATCACACCCAGCCTCTGGGGTTAGGAGGAGAGAGCGGTTTCTTCCAGCCTTTCAGGTCAGGCACAGCCGTTTTTGACAATATTGAGTTCTCTCTGGATGCTAGGGATGGCGTAATCTTTTTGTCAGTTCTGTTTTCTTTGACCAGCACCGTGTACCTCATGCTGAAGATCAAAATAATACTTTGTCTTCTTGAGGAGGAGAAACGAAGCAAGACAGCAGGCAAGAGGAAAAGACCCAAAAGAGCAGTCGACATCTCAACACAGACCATCGCCAAGTCAGAACAGCCGAAGCCGGTAGCAGTTGCCCCCGTCCAGAAAAAGAAATCAAAGGGCAAATCAGTCCGCATAGCGACTGATGAGGATGCGGCAGGACCATCTCACCAAGCAGAAGAGACAGAGCCAGAGATCATCACTCGCTCTCTATCCCTGGGGGAGCTGCGTGAACCTATGGAGGGAATTCACCCGGCAGGCGAACGAGTCCATCTTGACCTGGCTGCTCCGCATCTGGGACGCCGCAGCTAACGACACCATTCTGGACAGAAGTGAGGCCAGGCAACTGGGATCCCTGTCTCAGGATGTGGTCATTGACCAGGAGATTGGGAGAACCCAGGAAACTCTCAGCCTCTGGCGGCGATTGCTGACAAGCGTACGGGACAGATACCTGTGTAAAGAAGACCTCCAGATGCACCAAAGAAAATCGAACATGATAGAACAAGGTATCTGATGCCTGAGGGAATTTGCCGTGCTAGAACTCATTTTCTCGGAAAATGACAGATTCCCTAAGGGCCCAGATAATGTCCAGTGCACTTCACAAATGTGGCTAAGATTCGCATGGCTTGGACCAGAGATATACTCTCGTTACCAGGCAACACTGCAGTGGAGGGAAGGAGAAGACAAGGTGGGCGTGGTAGCCAACAAACTGAGAATTTATGAAGACACCGTCAGTGCCCCACTACGCACCCACGTCTCATCGGTGGAAACAAACCTGGCTGAGCAAATCCAGAGCTTGATTGAAGAGGGCCACCAGAAACTAAGGAAAGAGCTCAAAGAAGGAATTTACCATGCCTCACCGAAACCAACCAGAGTCTCTGCCATCAGGAGCAGACGTCCCCCAGCCAGGGAAAGAAGACAAACTCCGCGACGTGACCTCTGGTTTTTCCTACAGCAGCATGGGGAAGACATGAGAAAGTGGCATAGGAAACCCACCTCCTCCTTAGCAGCCCGGGTATGCGAATTGAAAAGAGAAACATCCACTTCAGGAGGCTCGTCTAGGTTCAACACTGCCCCAGTCTCTTGTGGACAGAACCCCAGACGGCATGGGAATGACAATATGACTGATCCTCTTGAAGGGACCTCAGGAACACGTTTGCAGGAGGAGAGCATCGTGCACCAAAACCAGGATTAGAGGAGCCCTGCCTCTAGCCAGGTAGAGGAAAGGGATAACCGGATCTATTGGACTGTGTGGATCCGATGGCCTGGCACGTCTGACCCACAAAGATATACGGCTTTGGTTGATACCGGCGCTTAGTGCACCCTGATGCCCTCCAGGTATGTGGGGACTGAATCCATTTCTATTTCTGGGGTGACAGGAGGATCCCAGCAGCTGACTGTACTGGAAGCTGAAGTGAGTTTAACTGGGAACGAGTGGCAGAAACACCCCATTGTGACTGGTCCAGAGGCCCCATGCATCCTTGGCATAGACTATCTCAGGAGTGGATATTTCAAAGACCCAAAGGGCCATCGCTGGGCTTTTGGGATAGCAGCCGTAGAGACAGAAGACATAAGACAACTGAATACCCTGCCTGGTCTCTCAGATGACCCATCTGCTGTAGGACTACTGAGAATTGAAGAACAGCGGGTACCAATTGCTACAGCAACAGTGCACCACCGGCAATACCGCACAGACAGAGACTCTGTGGCCCCCATCCATAAGATGATTCGGGAACTGGAGAGCCAAGGGGTGGTCAGCAAGCCCCACTCACCCTTTAACAGCCCTATATGGCCGGTGCGTAAGTCCAGTGAAGAATGGAGACTGACGGTGGATTACCGTGGCCTGAATGAAGTCACACCACCACTGAGTGCTGCTGTATCGGACATGTTGGAACTTCAGTACGAGCTGGAATCCAAGGCAGCAAAGTGGTATGCGACCATCGACATTGCCAATGCCTTTTTCTCCATTCCTCTGGCAGCAGAGTGCAGGCCTCAGTTTGCTTTCACCTGGAGGGGCGTGCAGTACACGTGGAACCGACTGCCCCAGGAGCGGAAGCACAGTCCCACCATCTGCCATGGACTGATCCAGGCTGCACTGGAAAAGGGTGAGGCTCCAGAACATTTGCAGTATATTGATGACATCATTGTGTGGGGGGACACAGCAACGGAAGTATTTGGGAAAGGAGAGAAAATCAGAATTCTCCTGGAAGACAGTTTCGCCATCAAGAAGGGCAAAGTCAAAGGACCCGCCCGAGAGATCCAGTTCCTGGGAGTAAAGTGGCAAGACGGACGACGTCAGATTCCTCCTGAGGTCATCAATAAGATCACCGCAATGTCTCCACCAACCAACAAGAAGGAGACGCAAGCTTTCTTAGGCGCCATAGGCTTTTGGAGAATGCACATCCCTGAGTACAGCCAGATCGTGAGTCCTCTCTACCTCATAACCCGCAAGAAGAACGATTTCCACTGGGGCCCTGAACAGCAGCAAGCCTTCACCCAGATCAAACAGGAGATCGCTCATGCGGTAGCCCTTGGCCCAGTCAGGACAGGACCAGAGGTAAAGAATGTGCTTTACTCTGCAGCCGGGAGCCATGGTCTGTCCTGGAGCCTTTGGCAGAAGGTGCCTGGTGAGACCCGAGGCCGACCACTGGGATTCTGGAGTCGAAGTTACAGAGGGTCTGAAGTCAACTATACTCCCACCGAGAAAGAAATCTTGGCAGCTTACGAAGGAGTCCAAGCCGCCTCAGAGGTGATCGGCACAGAGGCACAACTTCTCCTTGCACCCCGACTGCCAGTGCTGGGGTGGATGTTCAAGGGAAGGGTTCCCTCTACCCACCATGCCACTGATGCCACGTGGAGCAAATGGATTGCCCTCATCACACAGCGCGCCTGTATTGGAAACCCGAATTGCCCTGGGATTCTGGAAATTATAACAAACTGGCCTGAAGGTGAGACTTTTAAATTATCTTCAGAAGAAGCAGAGGAGCAAGTAGCACGTGCCGAGGAAGCACCCCCGTATAACGAGCTGCTGGAGAGTGAAAGACGCTACGCCCTCTTCACCGATGGTTCCTGCCGAATTGTAGGCGCAGATCGGAAATGGAAAGCTGCAGTATGGAGCCCCACACGACAAGTTGCACGGGCTACCGAGGGACAAGGTGGATCGAGTCAGGTTGCGGAGCTTAAAGCCGTCCAGCTGGCTTTGGATATTGCCGAACGAGAGAAATGGCCAAGGCGCTATCTCTACACCGACTCCTGGATGGTAGCCAACGCGCTGTGGGGATGGTTAGATCGCTGGAGAAAGGCCAACTGGCAGCGCAGAGGAAAACCCATCTGGGCCGCTGAGATTTGGCAGGACATCGTCGCCCGGGCAGAAAAGCTGACCGTGAAAGTTTGACACGTGGATGCACATGTACCTAAGAGTCGGGCTAATGAAGAGCATCGTAACAACGAGCAAGTGGACCGAGCTGCCAAGGTGAAAGTGTCACAGGTGGATCTGGACTGGCAGCACAAAGGAGAATTATTTCTAGCTCGTTGGGCCCATGATGCCTCTGGTCATCAAGGGAGGGATGCAACGTACAGATGGGCTTGTGACCGAGGGGTGGACTTGACCATGGACAACATCTCACAGGTCATCCACAGCTGTGAGACTTGCGCTGCAATCAAACAGGCCAAGCGGGTGAAGCCTCTGTGGTATGGTGGACGATGGTCAAAGTACAGGTATGGGGAAGTATAGCAAGTTGACTACATCACCCTTCCCCAAACCCACCATGGAAAGCGCTATGTGCTGACCATGGTGGAAGCAACCACAGGATGGTTAGAGACCTACCCTGTGCCTCATGCTACTGCCCGGAACACCATCTTGGGCCTGGAAAAGCAAGTCCTGTGGAGACATGGTACCCCTGAGAGAATCGAGTCTGACAATGGAACCCATTTCAAGAATGGCCTCATAAGCACCTGGGCTAGAGAACACGGAATTGAATGGATATACCATATCCCCTATCATGCACCAGCTGCCGGAAAAGTTGAACGGTGCAACGGACTACTTAAGACAACTTTGAAGGCACTTCGCAGGGGGAACCTTCAAAAGTTGGGAACTGAACTTAGCAAAGGCCACCTGGATGGTTAACACAAGAGGTTCTATCAATCGAGCCGGTCCTGCCCAGTCCAAACCTTTGCACACATTGGACGGAGATAAAGTCCCTGTGGTACACATAAGAGGTTTTTTAGGAAAGACTGTTTGGATTAGTCCCACCTCAGGCAAAGGCAAGCCCATCCATGGGGTTGTTTTTGCCCAAGGACCTGGTTATACTTGGTGGGTGATGCAGGCAGATGGGGAAACCCATTGTGTACCACAAGGAGACGTTACCTTAAGTGAGAATTCTGTAGATGGTAATAGAATAAGGGGTGGATAATGTCCTAGGTTGCAATATAGATGTATTTAAGTATTCTATTACCACCAGCTGTGGGCCCTTAGCTGCTATCAGCTGCTAATGATCCACCCTGGATGACAGACAATGGGCCATCAAGACCCCACTGCATGACTCATGGACTTATTTTGTCCTATTGTGAGATGCTCCACCTAGGAGGGAGGAGCCAAGCATTCCCACCTGGATATAACCTGGCCTTGGAACTGCCCAAGGCAAGCTCTGTCTACTGGGTTCCCAGAGGACAAGAGCTACTACTGGATCTTCAGCTGGAGACCAGACCTTCACAGGATCACTGCTTCAACTGAACTACTTCATTTGGACTGCTACCACCACCCTAACTGGGTGTCAGGTTGTATCTGACTTTATCAGCGCTTTTCCTTGTATTATTTCACTTACTTTTAATTTCAATCTTGACTTGTGATCTCCCACTGGTTTGTTTTCAAACCAACACAACTACCCACAAAAAAACCCCTACCATTTGCTGAAATTTTTGTTAATAAACAAATCCAAACTGCTAAAACAGGGTGATAATACTTACTTTCTTCTTTTATTGTGAAATGGATCCAGTAAGGATCTTTACACCGCACTCTTGAAATGTGTAAGATCTTGTATTGTTTAGCTTTTGAAAATCATCCTCCAGCTTCTATTTAGGAAGCTTGAGGCTCTTCTGTATTTCCATTAACCTCCTCAAGCCACTTAAATGATTTAACAGAATAAATGCTCCTTGAATATTAAGCTACTGTGGAGACTGCAACATTTAAGCATTTAACCTTGTAGATTCAAGATTCAGGGAGGCTATGGGGATAAATTACAAATCCTTTGGTTTTCTGTCTGTAGTATATAGTAATTAGACAGCACTGGCAACATTTGTTGTCAGCTGTTTTGCATAAATAGAGAACTAGGCAAAATACAAATAAATATTTTTAGATTAAAAATTAAAAGTTTTCAGGTTATAAAATGTTCAGATTTCGGCCAGATTCTCAGTTTGTGCAGATCATCATAACACTAAATTCAATTGAATTACATTGATTTACCTAATCTAAGAAGCTACCCCTTCATGGAAAATTGTATCTTACCATTAGAATAAACAAATCAATACAGCAAAGCTAAAATCAGGTCTACCTGGAAGTCAAGGCAAATGCAAAGTTTAAGCTACAGAGACTTATAAAGCAAACAAGCATTACCCTCTTTGAAACAGCTTTTTTTTTTTTTTTTAATTCTAGATTGGAGGGTTGTTTTGCAACTTTGATACTGACCAAAAACCAGAATTTATGGAAATAAGACAGTCTAAGGTAATGCATAAATACAAGTAGCAGTTATATTTCATCAAAGAAGTGAGCGATCCTTTGTAGAAAAAGACAAGATTTAAAAAGTTGTTTTGTTTAGGTTTTTACACTAAAATCCAGAACTTCCATTTCTCCTTTGTGGAAAAATAAATACAGAATTTTTAAAAATATGTAAGATTTACAGCCTAAGGTAGAAAAGGGGTCTGAGGGTCTCTGATCCTGCAAACGGAATCTACACTCAATAACCAAATTACTTTGGGCTTCCACTCAGTCTAAAGAAAATTAGGCAGCCCAGAATAGGGCCCAAAATTATATAAGAGTTTATTCTGTTGGAAACTACCTAAAGCAGCCTACAGACAAGCCAAGAAAAGCCGTTGTGCTAAATGATGAACTCTGTGCTACTGAGATGCACTTCTGTTCATCAGGCCTTCTTGGTTTTTAACATATCTTTCACCTCTCCTGCTAAATGGAGCATGAGTCACTGCTTTTTGTAGGAGACAGCTGGAGGAGGATCTGTTACTGTGATCCTTTCATTTCATACTGGAGCATCAGAGACCTCCTACAGGATGTGAAAGTCCTGGGCACCAAACCCCACATCTCACCTCCCACGGGAGTGTCCTCATCAGCAGGCTGAAGGCACTCATTGGGAAGGAGTGCTCTCACTTCCAGCCACTTGTTATGAAGTCGTTCTGCTTTGTGTCAAAGAGGGAGAAGATTCACCATGCCCAAGAGAGCCTGCCCCTTGACCTTTCCTCCCACACACACCTCATTTCCTCTGAGAGGAGTGTGAATATATTTTATAGGTTATGATTTCAAATCTACAACTACAATCAGTGCTCAGGCCAGTGAGTTTGACCCAATGGATCCAGAGCCCTGGATCTGGATCCAGGTGGATGACATTTCAAAACAGCTTAACCTCATGGCAATGATGATCAGAAGATCACAAATAGAAAAATTCATACTTAAATCCAGGTCTTTCAAATTGACATATAACCTTTGAAATGCCAGGTACATGGGGAGAAGAGAGAAATATATTCTCTTCTATTCTATTCCTCTTTTATATAACAAATTTGCATACAGAAATTTAGTAAAAATAAGTGACACAATTTTTGTCTTAAAAATCCCAATATGTTTTATGCACATTATTTAGTATGATCAATCTTTCCTAGTCAGATCTCAAAAAAAGCTTTAAAATCTCCCTGGTGTTAGAATAAAAATTAACTACTGCCACCGAAATCTGTGGACTTGAAATGCTGTGTGGAAGCTTGGAAGTAGTTTTGAGAATTGGAGTTTTTGGGGTCTAACCTCTAACCCTGCCAATGGCTGTAAGGGCCAACAGCCACTGTCCAAAGGACTTGTTCTTTGGGGTGAAAGGAGAAAGATATCTCAGACCTATGTGTAAATAAGAGTCTGTAGTTGTCTTTCTGGAGTTTCCAATTTTAATAGACTGAGAAAAATGAGATTGCCCCATTCTGTCGGTTGTCTTGTTACTAAGCAATGCCGCAATGATTCTAGTCATTACCTTAATTTATTCATTTTTATTCAAATACTTGCTGATATCAACTATGTCAAGTTAAAGCCAATTAAGAATCATTGCAAAAATTTCCCCACCAGCATTTTTCTGATCAGAATGCTGTAAAGAGCTTCTTCATGCATAAAAGAACAAATAACATGTAAAAGAAAGCAATAGGCTATAGCTCCATGCTTCTTGCACTCACCATTCCCATCAAAGAATTTCTCATGAAATTCAGTTTCTAAGAAATTGTCAAAGCAGAGCTGGAACATGCTCATTTCAAAGGAATACACAGCTTGTTTACTGAAGAGTCTGTGACTGAGATCTGCTAACAGCAGTTTATGTAGACATGCAAACAGCCTTGACTTTAATTTCACTCTGGAGGAAAAGGCAGTCTTAAAACCTCAGCAAACAACAAGCTGAGAAGTCAAATCAACAAGCTTCACATCTGATCAATACTGAAAATGTGATAGAAATCAGTGTGTGCTATATCATTTCAGAAATAGATCCTGCCCTGATCTCAAGTGCTTATTGATCTTTTATAATGGGGTATTATGTCCTTTAATTACTTTGCAGCATTCAAACCTATAATGTAATCTATTTAAAACAGCTCTTTCTTATTTATTCAGCCATAAAGTACATTTATCTTTGTGGATTAAAATTGTGCATGCGAGAAACCCAATATTTTTATACAAAGCTTACAGAGTAATCTTTTCATTTTTTTAGTGCTTATTTTTTTATTTTGTAATACACCAAGTAGTTCCTGCATTTGTGATGAAAATACTAGAAATTAATTCAGGGATTTATTTTAGTGACTTGCCCTTTAAATTTTTTTCTGTGCACTATATTTTCCGTTAAGACATCTGGGACACCTTTGGGGCCTGGTAGGTAAAAAAGTGTTCAAATTTACAAATGAATGCCAGACAGCAATTTATCTACCTCCTGATAATTGTTCAGCCACCAATCAGACCATGTCCTTGATTAACACCATTTTATCATACTTCATCAGACTCCGAGATTTTCACTTTCTTTCTTTCTACTTCTTTAGGGTTTATATTTATCTTTTTGCTACCCATCTGATGAAAAGGTAAACAGGATCTAAAGTCTTAACAAGACTTTTAATCCTTTATTTGGTGCTGATATTCTCAAAATATGTCTGTGGAGTGTCTGCAGCCTTTCAGAGATTTGAATACCCTTTTTTTTCCCCCTTCTTTTTATCAGTCAGTGACTTACCTACCCCAAATTGTATTATAGAAACAGCACTTTGGACTTTGCAAAGACCAGGTGAAAAAAAAAGGCTGTAAAAAATAAGAAGCAGGTTAGAAAATTAGGATGGAATAAGGTGTAAAAACTCTCTCTCCACTGACACTAGACCCTTGTGTAACAAAGCACTTATGCCTAAAAATATCTCAGTTGCTGCAATGAAATAACGGCCTTTGCTGTAAAATGTGCATCTGTGCAATGTGTTAGGTGGTAGAAAATGAGCATCAGCCATTCATTGCTTCTAAGAATTCAGGTTATTATTTTGGGGTGTAGCAAAAGGAGGAAAAATATCAAATCTACATTCTTAAGAAAAAAGCAAATCTGTCAATGCAATGTATAATTAGTACCAACTAACTGGGTGCAGAGATACATCTGTCTCCAAGGCAGAAGTTACATCAATGCTATTTAATATGAAATAGCTAAAATGTCTTCTCAGCAGCTCCTGTGATATTGGCCCATTTGCTTGACAAAATCTATTCAAACACACCAACATGAAATTCTGGTATTACGTAGGTAGAAGCAATATTTTCATAGTTATGTTAACACTTAACTGTACTGACAATCCAGGTCGTATTACTGCTGTATTCCTGTGAAAAATACCAAGGTAATGCCATTCAAATTAATGTCTAAAATTCAATCTTCTACATAAAAAGAGTGTTACAAATCTGTAACTGGGACCTGGCAGTGAGGTTTTAGCTGACAGATTTTGATTAATGTATCTTTAATAATAAATTAAATATATTCTGTAGTATAGCCATTCTGCAATATTTGCTGTGAGAAAGATGTTGGAAGAAAATGAAACAATCAACTATAATAAATTAAAAAAAAACTGATCCAGACTTTTTGGTACCCTGTAAAGCACATGTGATTCCACTAGTGCCCTCCTCCTTAAAAGTTGCGTTGTAAGTTTATGTCACTTAAATTAGAGATACAAGAACATCAAAAGTTAACAATGCAGACTTTGGTGAAAGCCACTAGTCTAAGCACCATGTTCCCAAAAAAGAAAAGTACCATAAAAATTAAATAATCCTGGCTTTCCAGGTATCTTCTGTTTACTCACTTTGTTTTATTTACAGGAAATCAAAATAATGTTTTTAAAGTGTTGATGTACGTAAAGCTGCAGGTGGATTGTCGAACTAGAACTGCAAAAGGCTCTTAGAACTGCTGTCAATAAAGACTTAGGCACTTTGATCTGGAGTGGATTCATGCATTAAGTTTTCCTGGAAAATTCTCAGAATTTGCTTAATGGTACTTAAGCATCAACAGAACTGTGCTCAAATCTGCTCAGCTAAGATACTTCTAGGGATCTAACTCATGAAGATTCTCAAATGAATGTTTTTCTATCTTACTTGAGTTCCTTTAAGCCAATATACTTATAAATATATCATGTTTTTAAAAAAAAGAATTTTGCATTAAGACAAAAGGGAGCAATTGCCATTAGATCATGTCAGTATACTGTATTGGTTTGAAAACAAACCAGTGGGCGATCACAAGTCAATATTAAAATTAATAGGAAAAATTAAAAATAAGTGAAATAATACAAGGAAAAGCACTGACAAAGTCAGATACAACCTGACACCCGGTTAGGGTGGTGGTAGCAGTCCAAATGAAGTAGTTCAGTTGAAGCAGTGATCCTGTGAAGGTCTGGTCTCCAGCTGAAGGTCCAGTGGTAGTGCTTGTCCTCTGGGAACCCAGTAGACAGAGCTTGCCTTGGGCAGTTCCAAGGCCAGGTTATATCCAGGTGGGAATGCTTGGCTCCTCCCTCCTGGGTGGAGCATCTCACAATAGGATAAGTCCATGAGTCATGTGGTTGGTTCTTGATGGCCCATTGTCTATTATCCGGGGTGAGTCATAGCAGGAGATAACAGCTAAGGGCCCACAGCTGGTGGTAATAAAATACTTAAATACATCTATATTGTAACCTAGGACATATAAGAACAGATAAAAATATGTTAAATTCATAATCTTGTTTATATGCAGGAATTGGAGCACACTTTATGCATAAATATGTATAAATTAAGTCATGCATTTGTTATTAGCATGATGGAAATCTTAACTTTAATTAAAGAATGATCATTTAATTAAAGACTCATCTAATTATAGAATGACTTTTTGAACAAAAATATCATAAAGCAGGCAGAATATTGTAATATCCATTAGTTGCACTTCTCAAGGCCTATGCTAATACTTGGTCTGTATTTTTCTATAGAATATTATGTTACTTGTAAATATCTCATTGTACCTGGAAAATCTGCTTGTTACTGCTGTGCAAAAGTCTAGTTGTATCATACAAAGATAAGCAGAATTAAAACAAATTAGATACAGACAACCAGTCAATTAGAGAAATTATTATTACAGCTAAACCAAGTAAAACAAAGCTACAGGCAGCATAACCTGTTGCTAGCAATGGCAACACCCCATCACAGAGCTGCATGGTTGCTCAAACAGTTCAAGGTTTGTCAAAGCAGCCAACACTGGCAGCTTCAGCAGAAGGTGTTAAAAAACTGAGCAAGGAAAATGTGAGATAATTATATTGCCTTTCCTGCAAAGGTATTATCATTTCCTTAAGTAGCATTCATGTTACTTCTAAGACATGGCAACCTTTGATCTTAATATTAGGACCTGTCACATTTTACCTGTACCTCCATTCCTGAAGTCTTATGTGACTGTAACTCTTGATAGCACCTAACATTTAAGTGTAATTATGGTTTGATCACTCTTACTCAGTAAATTGACTGTGATCTGCTCTTGTATTAATTAGTTCCCTGTGCACTCCTTGTGTGCTCCAATATTCTGTTTTGAAAGTGCACCAAAATAAGCAAAGCAAAACACATGCTACAGAGCTGGATATAAAATGCTCTATGCTTACATACCATATAACCAGATCTACCAGGTTTCTGACTTTATAGAAATAATTGACATAATAGGAAATAATTGTGATGCCCTTTTATTTTTATGCCTACTTAAAGGCTACAAGGATGTTAACATCCAAGGAAGTAAACTTACTTCCTTGCTAAAATATATACATAGAAAGTCAAGCCTGATCACTGAAGTTGGTATAAAAACCAATTCATATATTAATGTATCCAATTCCTGGAGCAAAAACATGTTTTATGAAATATTTTGTAGTTAAGTTATAGATTTTTTAAAATATATCTTTTAGTTTATTTTTACCATAAAACTTACGCAGTTCTTTGTTATTGGTTTCTCTATTGAGATTTTTCTTGCATTCCTATGTTGGTTTTGATAGTGAATCTAAAATATATGCATAATTTTGTGATAAGATAGTTAACTGAGAATATTTCCATTTTTTATTCTACAAGAAGAAATATGTGTGTGCAAATGAAGATACTGATACAATGTGATAAAAATAGAAAGATACAATATAGCATAGCCATTTGTGCAGGTAATAAATACACAATGTAGTTTTACTTCCTGGTAGATGGGTAGAAAACACTAAAGAGTTTATGAACACAGCTGATTAGCAATATTCAGACTTTACAATACTGACAACTTTAATTAAAATGTTTATGTACAATTACAGGATTAATAAAAATACACTTTATTTACGAGTTTTCTTTATTGCCTTCTCTTCTTGCAATTTGCGTGAGATAAGAAATTAAGCTAGCTCATAGAGAAAATCATAAGTTTTTATTTTGTTAAGATGTATCAGCAAGTCGAGCTCATTTTTGGCCTAATGGTGTATCACGGTCTGCGAGGGCTGCACAGGCCGGCTCCCCCGGTCCGGGGGTCCCTGGTCCATTTAATCCCACCGGATCTGGGGCGGGCGGCCCCTGAGGTTCTGTGGCATGGCATGAGTCTTCAAACCACGTCAATTCAAGCAGGAATATAGTGAGGCTAAGAAAGAACTGGACTCCATCTCTGTTCTGGCAGGGAGGTTTATTTGGGGTAATGGGAAAAAGGGGGTTGCAGGGGAGGAGAAGGGGGGAGGAAAGGCTGGGACAGGATAAGGGGCTGCCAGCCCAGAGATGCAGAGACCTCGAGCTGATCCAGGCTCTGCCTTTTAAAGGGAAGGAGAGGGGGCAGGGGCTGGCTCTCTCTGAGCCAGTCCCAGGAGGACGAAGGGAAGATTGGCAGGAGGGTTACACACCAATAGGTTTTGAGGTACAGCAGAGCATATTTTAAAATGAACCAATGGTACACTGAGTGGGAAAACAAAGGGAGCACATGGAGATCTGAATATTGCATTACTACTGCCTAATGCAGTAATTGTAAAGACTTGGTAAATTTTGTGTTATGCATGCAAAGCCTAAAGCATAGGTTTTCCTAATTAACACACTAAATATCTGTAGTAATGCGATTTTCAGATCTCCATGTGCTTCCTTTGTTCCCCTGCTCTGTATGCTATTGGTTCATTTTGAAATATGCATTCTGTTGTACCTGAAACCTATTGGTGTGTTCCCCCTGCCAGTTCTCCCTTCAGACTCCCCGGGACTGGCCCTAGGGGAGACAGTCCCTCCCCTTCCTTTCCCTTTATAAGCCAGTGTCTGCGTCAGAGAGGGGTCTTCATCTCTGCGCTGGCAGCCCCTGAACCTCCTCTGCCTTCCTCTCCCCTTCTCCTCCCCTGCAACCCTTTTTCCTTACCCCAAATAAACCTCCCGGGCAGAACAGAGATGGATTCCAGGTCATTTCTTCATCCCATTATATTTCCCACTGAATTTCTGTGGCTACGAGACTCACGCCACGCCGAGCGGACCCCAGGGACCGCCCGCTCTGAATCCAGTGGAATTACGCAGACCAGGGACCCCGTTCCGGGGGGAAGCCTGCTCCTGCCGCCCTCCCGGAGCCTGCTACATCAAATATCTGCCTAAATATATGTAAATCATGTCCAAAAGATAATCCATCTTTTCTTTTCTCTGCTTTCATTTGAACCAATACTCAAGCAGAAACAGAAGAAAGATACATTTGATTTGGTGAGCACCTCCTGATAAGGTTTTTCCTTCAGCAAAACATTTCTACACCAGGTTTTCTTTTATTACACAAATAGAAGTTCCATAACGTGATTTGGGACAGGTATTATTCTATTTCTAATTCATGTGTATATGTAATTTGAAGTGCTAAAATAGTATTTTAGTCCATAGCAACTTCAGGTTTTTTTATCATGCCCATGAACTAGTGAGTAACTTAGATATAAAACTACAATAGCTATTTCACTGAAATTAACTCAGCTCTGTTATCAAAAGGAAGTTTGAAACAGAATGCTGTGAACACACAACAACTGCTCAAAATAATTGCAGTAAAATGAAAAGCATTTTGTCACAGTATGAAAAAGTGATGGAAAGTTGCTTCGTGAGTGTTCTTTTCATCAAGCTATTGAATTTGGCTTTGAGTCATTGATTATTTCAGCAAGTTAAAGCAGTTAAGTGAGAAGTAAATCTCTTAAACATATGGCAGTTCTGATTATCATATGAAAGCCAGGCATGCCAAATATTTGGAGAACACATTGCTCTAAATAGAGTTGAAAATGAAAATTAAATACCAGTTTCAAAAACCCTACTGGAAGGAGATACTCCTTTCCTGAGGGCATATGCCAAAATTTAGGAATCACGTAAACATTTTTGATTTCACATTTATTAAAAACAGTGGTTGAATCTCTGTATTTATAATAGATAGCTCATTTGGTAAGCTCTGACAGCCACATCTGCTGAAACGAGGGAGAGGAGGAGAGGGGAGGGGAGGGAAAAAGAAAGGAAGGCAAGGGCAAGAGCAAGAGCATTGCTCAAATTCTCTGTTCTTAAAATCAAACCACCTCTTACTATTACTTTCCATGAAAGGACTTGTGCACATTGACCAGAGAACAGCCTGTGTATTTATTTCTACATATTTATTTTGCAAATTCCCATTGGCCAGGATTTGTTTAATTTGTGGTTATCAAGGAATTATCTATGAATATGCTTAAACTCTGAAGCTTAGCAATAACATATATTTATTAGAATTTGAAAAGTGGGATAATATGAGATCTCAATTGCTGCAAAGTACCAGAATGGCACAGAAGCCTTCCAGAACAAGCATACCAGAAAAGATACTTAAACGTACAAGCTTTGCAAGCCTTGCCTGGAAGATGAAGATGAAAACAAGTCCAACAGAATTTCTAGTGATGAAGGTACATGTACAGGGAATCTGCCTGGACCTAGAATGTGAACAATGAAAGAATATTTTGAGTTAGCATTATAGGGAACTGTCATGGGTTTTTGACAGGACATTGCCAGGAGGACGCACAAAAAGAGGGCAATCAGGCTCTAAGCTTAAAGTTGCAAAAAGTGTTTAATTACTTAACAGAGTTGGAGGATAAATGCAGGCAAAAATAAACTTTTCATATAGTTTTGGTTCACTCCCCCCTCTCTCTTACGAACCTATAGTATTTACCCCCTTTCCCCCTTTACAGTCAACAAGCCGGGTGGTGGGGGGCAGGGTGTGGGGTCTCTTTTCAGTCTACAGAGCAGATTCTCAAATTTACTCATCACTACAATTCTTCTACTACAAATACTCTTTATCTCTACTTATTTCTCTCTCTCTCCAGACAGTTTTTCTTTTGCTCTCACCCCTACCCTCTTAAGAAGCAGTCTCTGCACTCACCCCCCCCCCCTTCCTTCTTTCCAAACCAGCAACACAGACAGGGGGCAGGTTGAGGGGTCCTCTGGTTAGTCTAATCAGGAAAAGAGGTTCTCTACTTAGCCAGGGGTCCTTCCCACGAGAGACAGTCTTTTGAGAACTTCTTTGGCGTGGGTCCAATCTCACGAGCAACATCCCGCTCGAAATTCTGCTGCAACATGAGTCTTTTTGTCCATAGGGTGCTGTGCAGATTCTCCCGAGCCGAGGCCAGGCTGCTTTCATACCAGGAGCAAGGAAAAGGCCTTTCTCTCTTTTGGAAGGCCTTTGCAGTTTTAACTCTTAGATGAGACTCCCACTGGTTCACAGTCTTTTCTAGGCATCCACCTGCTCTTCTGGCATGGGCTGTGGGTGGATTTCTGCATCCTTATGGACTCCATGGGCTGCAGGGGGACCTCCTGTCCCCCCATGGTCTTCACTGTGGCTAGCAGAGGGTTTTCAGCTCTAGCACTGGGTGCCCCTCCTCCCCCACCTTCTTCACTGACTTTGGCGTCTCCATGCTGTTCTCCCTCACATATTTTCACCTCCACCTCCTCCTCCTCCAACTACAAAGAAGTGAAAGAAGTGCGTGCCTGCTTTGTTTTGAGTTTTTCTTAAATATGTTTTCACAGAGGCGTAACTAGCACCTCCAATTGGCCCAAACTTGGCCGGCAGCATGTCCATCACCTTCAGAGCCATCAGAGATTAGCTCTGCTGGACTTGATGTAAAAACTTCCAGAACTTGCACTCAGGACACACAGGAGCCATCTTTGTGCCACACCCCACCCCTCAGACACCTCCTCAGGCCTACTATAACAGCTTCTGAGGGGTCCAAATTTCTCCTAGATGTTAAAAACACTTCACTGATGTTTTGGGCCAATCAAAACCACCACAGGAACTATCCAAAAAGTAGAATTTCAAACTTTAAAAGAGGTAATGTGTAAACGTTTACTCTCATATATTTGAATTTTGCTAACAAGCAGAATAGATACTGATCAGGAGTAGGGGGCAGGACTAATCAATAGAGGCAGTGAATTTTTATTTGTTTATGTAATTACATAATACCATTGATATTGCAAATGCTGGAGATCTTATTGAAGAAAACTTACACAGGAATTAAATCTGCTGTAGTAGGTAAATCTACAATTCAATCTTTGATCATAATTTATACTAGCTGCATCAGTTAAAAAATTCTCTAGATTTCATTTTTGCTCTTGGGTGTTCTATTGAATTCAGAATTATCTTGCATGACAGGAGCTGTGGAGTTTTTACAAAGTTTATTTGATATTGCTAAAGGCTCAAAAAGAGACAGATAGATATGGTGCTATAGAATGAATAATTTTTAGGGCTCATAACTATCTGTTATTGTTGGTTTGACATGCATTCCATAGAAAGTGTATTTTTTAATGGTAAATAACAAAGAAAAAAAAACACTGTTGTGAAGACAGCATCATTAACAATATTTTGGAACAGAATGTAACAAAAAATACATCTTACAAGAAAAACAGCAGGAGAATAACAGGTAAGCAGAATGTAATTATCCATTTTGGAAGATGGCCAGCACACCAAATTTGGTGCATGTGTCATCCAAAGGGCAATAACCTGTACTATTAATTTATTTATAAGACAGGCCTGAGCTGGTTTTGCATTTTGTGAGTCTTATGAACATTTGTTTTCGTGCTCTTTTTCTTCCAAAAGAACATAGGAACATAACATAGCTTTCTGCAGAAATGTTTCACAATATGAAATCATGATTGTTTAGAGCTAGGCCTTTCATTATTTTCAGCCTACTGAAAAGGTTTATTTTGACTTTTTTTACCTTTTACTATATCAAAGGAATATTTGCATGAAAAGGAAAATGCTGTAATCACAAAGTATTGAAATGTTTATTTTTTTAGATCATTATAAATATTGTCAAAAGTGTTCAGCTTTTGACATATTCCTGTGATTATTTTTCTTCAAAAAACTGTTGCTTTGGAAAACTCCTGATTAATTCTTTTTCATATAAGACATGTTTACACTATTTTAACTTGCTCAACAACACCAGTTAATACAATTTTAAGTGACTGCAGATATCCTCTGGGATTGCCTCTGACCCTAAATTACTGGATCATATTTTTTTAAAGGCAAGAATATTTTCTTTTCTAACACTAATTCACCATTATTTTTAAAGATTCCTATTCAAATTCAAAACTACCTAAATTATGTAGCTCCACACGTAAAGGTTGTTGCATGCTACCTGTTACCTTTTAGTCAAAAAAAGGGAGACACTGGTGCTGTTCACCTCTACATAAGTGTCTTCTCTACAACTCTGGAAATTCATTGATGAGCCTACTTGCTGGGGTTTTTTCCCATCAAATTCTCATTAAACTATTCAAATCCATTACACCACTGGGCTGGTGTGAATCAATATAAAATTTATTTGTCTTTCTCTTACTTTTTCAGAGATAAATTCTATATAAACGAGAGACTGGCAACCAAGGCATCTCATTTAGCTGCAGAACCTATTCATAAAGGAAAAATAAAGTTATAGTCTCTTGAGTAGACTTGAGCACCACACCTTTCAAAGTGATTTCAAAAACAGCTGAAACAACTGGTAGTACTGAGATAGGCTGATAATTATTTTGATCAATCATATAACCACTTCTGAAAACAGATTAGCTTCAATGTGCAACTAAACAGCAGGACATGAGGGGAAAGCAGACTGAAAATACATTGGGTTTGTAAAGCTGCTCCAGAATTGGATAAGTCTGAGTTTTGGAAATGAAATCTAATGGCAAAAGCTGTGATGGGCTTGGATTCTTTCTTATAGCTGAGTATGTTATCAATAATTGCTTCTGCTGATGAGCTTTAATCTCCATTTCCTTCTGCTAGTCAGCCATCCAGCCTTCCTTTGAAGAAGAAAAAAGTAAACAGACAAACAAAATGTCAGCTGGATCTACATCTTCACAGTTGTTATTTTATAGAGACAACCTGCTTGAAAACACTGGGTCTGATGGACTGTAATGTTGTTCAATTGCCCCTAAGCATGCAGGGACAACAACGAGTGTGCTGTCTTTATTTGCTGTCCTTCCTAGGCTTCCTTTGCTTGTAATTCATGTGTAGTTTTCTGATTCTGGAAAGATCAAACACAGAAATGGCAATCAATTTTACTTGTCTTTTTGTTCACAATGCAAACCTTCTACTTGCACATGCCTTAAGTTCTTGTTTGCAACTTCCGCAGTCATAAGTTGAATTCTTATAAAGTGTTTCCTGCTGAAATGTCGTGCTGCCTAGAATTCAACAGCAAATAAATATTGCTGTCCTCACTAATTTGAAACAGTGTGAGTTTTAAATCTTTAACTGCAGGAGATTTATTAAGATTGCAGTTTTCCTCACCTTCCCTTCAGTCTATCAAGATAGGTCAAATCTGCAGAAACCATATTTTTCAGAATTATTGCAATTGCTGTAAATTCCATTTCTTTAATTCCTGTCATAGCAGGGATATGATCAGTCAAAGGTTGGAGGTTGAACTCGATGATCTTAGAGGTCTTTTCCAGACAAAATCATTATGTGATACTGTCATGAGAGCAAGAACCCTAAGCTATAAAGAAATTCAGAAATTATCCATGAAAATGTTTTAAGCTTAAAGTTAACTATCTGGCTTAATTGATAATGTCATTGAGTTTTGACTTTGTAAAGACCTGACAGATTCTGATGCACAGCTTTGCTTACTGAGTTTTGAATTACCATTGCATTAGTATGATCAGTTTCTTTAAAATTAGTGACCATTCTTTGGGGCATATATAAGAAGGATGTATGCTTTTTATGTGTACATGAAGACTTTCTGCAAAGAAAATGAACAGGTTTTTTACTTCACTTATTTTTACTGACTTCCTGTAACTCCATCTTTCTTTTATGTACATAGAACTTCTGTAGCATGTTCTAGAGCAGTAAAACATTGGTCCATAATAGAAGTCATGCATTAATGAAATTATAACTTTTGTTCTAGAAAACATCAATATTGATTGTTAAGCAGATTTATCACTTCAGCCTTATCACTATCACACACACACACTTTTTTCCTGTTGAAGTACCAAAAAAGTGCTTATGTCCACCCATTCGTTGAGGCTACCTATAGGCAGCTTGGTCCTAGGCAGCCAAAATACTTTAAGTTAAAACTGTATTACAAAAGAGAAGGTCAGGGAAAGAGTTCAGAGAACTTCATTGGGGCCTTTTTTTATAGATGAAAGAATATTATGCAGATTTGAGACTTTGAAACATCATCATCCAGTTTTAAAGGTTTTTAAAAAGAAAATGAGGTTTTCTCGAAAAGAAAGGACACTTTAAAACCCTAATTTAAAATTAATTTTTAATTATAAAAATGATAAAAATTTAAAGGATGAAATATCTCTAATACATCCTGTATTGGTTTGAAAACAAACCAGTAGGAGATCACAAGTCAGGATTAAAATTAACAGGAAAAATTAAAAATAAGTGAAGTAATACAAGGAAAAAGCACTGACAAAGTCAGATACAACCTGACACCCAGTTAGGGTGGTGGTAGCAGTCCAAAGGAAGTAGTTCAGTTGAAGTGGTGATCCTGTGAAGGTCTGGTCTCCAGCTGAAGATCCAGTAGTAGCTCTTGTCCTCTGGGAACCCAGTAGACAAGGCTGCCTTGGGCAGTTCCAAGGCCAGGTTATATCCAGGTGGGAATGCTTGGCTCCTCCCTCCTAGGTGGAGCATCCCACAATAGGACAAAATAAGTCCATGAGTCATGCAGTGGGGTCTTGATGGCCCATTGTCTGTCATCCGGGGTAGGTTATTAGCAGGTGATAACAGCTAACGGCCCACAGCTGGTGGTAATAGAATACTTAAATACATCTATATTGTAACCTAGGACATTATCCATCCCTTATTCTAGTACCATCTACATCATTGCCTAATTTCTACACACAGTTTTCACTTAAGATTAGGTCTCCTTGTGGTACACAACAGGTTTCCCCATCTGCCTGCATCACCCACCAAATATAACCAGGTCCTTGGGCAAAAACAACCCCACGGATGGGTTTGCCTTTGCCTGAGGTGGGACTAATCCAAATAGTCTTTCCTAAAATACCTCTCATGTGTACCACAGGGACTTTATCTCCATCCATTGTGTGCAAAGGTTTGGACTGGGCAGGACCGGCTTGATTGATGGAACCTCTTGTGTTGACCATCCAGGTGACCTTTGCTAAGTTCAGTTCCCAATTTTGTGGAATCTCCGGATTCCAGAACTCAGTTCGGAACCGTGGACGACTGTTATCTGTGGCTAAGGCAACGCCGCTTGCAAGGAGCGGGAGAGGCGGAAGTGGAGGGGGAGCGAAGCTCCCGGTGGATCGGCGGCACTCGGGAGACCGAATTGTGGAAGCAGGAAACGCAGGCACTTTGGCTGGTGTTCCAGAGAGGTTTATTGAGGTACCAGGGTGAGCAGAGGAGGGACGGAAAGGGGTCTGGAAGCAGCAACCAAAAGGCGGGGAACTAGGGGGTGCGTGGGGTTTTAAGGGAGGAGCGGAAGGGGAGGAGAAAACTCGGGAGGACCAATGGGGATTACGGGATTCGGGATTGACACTGAGGTAGTCGTATAGGGAATAGGGAGTGGGATACAGAATTTTTAAAACAACTAATAACGCAGTGGGGGGAGGAGGGGTGGAAACAGGCCTCTGCGTTTACTGAAAGTGTCTCTAAGGCTATCGAGAGAAGACTCCAGCCAGCACTGCTCTGGTGCTGTACAGAAAGACCCTTCTCACACCCGAGCCGGTGTAAGGCACAGATTCTCACTCACCCAGAGAGCCGGATAGCTCACGCGTTACCAGAGACAAAGAATCCAGAGGCTCAATCAGCTGGATGTTCCAGATGTTTATTCTGAAGGGCTCCCGGGTGAAAGAGGAAGAGAAGACCTCGGTGTCCCTAGATATAGGGATCACCTGAGGTCAGGGGAGAGGAGGCGGGGGGAACACCACAACCAATGGGGAGAAGGGAGGGATGGAGTCAGGGGTTAGGTTACAGCAAGGGGGATTTACATAATTTGGGGAGGGACTTATCGTGTTACTTCGACTGGGATGTTTTGCCACCAGTGAAACCCTGCTGTACTGGGACCACTTGGCTCCCCAGCAGTTCCTGAGGTGGTATCATCCACCACCACATCTCCTCCTTCCTTATTTAAAGGAAAGGCCTCCCCTACTTGCTTAGTTAAACGCTTATTGAGGCAACCGAACAAGCTTAGAACAAGGAAAATTATTAGAATCACCCACAGTCCAGCTTTGACTAAGGATGTTAGCCATCCTTGAAGTCCCCATTGTCCGAAAAGATCGCCGATCCAGTCTGCTTCTTTTTCTGTCTTTAGTTCTTTGATTTGATCCTTTATTTTCTGTATCGTCGTGTGGATGCTCTGGCTATGAGATGACAGGTTAAAGCAACACAACCCCTCGAATTCTTCACAGCCATGTCCATGGGCCAATAAAAGAAAGTCGATGGCTGCTCTATTTTGCAGTGTTGCATGCCTGGTGGTTTCTTCATCTTCAAGAAGTTGAGAGAGGGCACTCGAGGTTAGGTTAGCATGCTTTCCGAGCCAGCACTCAAGGTGGCTAAGTTCACCTAAGGCTTTTGCTGCCGCTACTCCAGGCAGGAAAAATGATGCAGCAATCCTTTTAGACAATGACCAATTGATAACTTCGCTATCACAATTTGGATCTAATTGTTGTATATTTCTTTTTTGGCAGGCCAATCGAGTATGGTTTCTCCAATATAGAATTTGGGTTTTGTTGGGTGCTAGTACAGAAAGCCTGCCGAGAGTGCACGGCCCCCCCCGAGACTGGGATGGGATTCCAGACCACGCCCGATTCCCGCAAATCAGGAACACACCTGTAGGCAGCGCTTTGGGGTGTACAGATGACTCTGCTGGGATGACCTTATTATCCTGACACCAATTACTGACAGAGTAAACCTTTTCCCGGGGTGTTGCATTTCTACTATGACTTAATTTCTGGTGTTCTGACCAGGATAATGCCATCCCTCCTTTCAGGCTGAAGACAAACTTGAGGCAAAGGGTAGCCTGGGAGGACCCCAATAATAGCAATTCATGGGGTTCCTCCAGTGCTGTTGCCAGCGTGTTTACCCATTTCTCCCAAGCTTCCTTCTGGTGGAGCACCTGGTTTGCAAAAGGCAGTTCATCTCCGTGGAGAGGGATCCCCACCAGGCATGATGAAAGCGGGTCACTGACGCTGCCCATAGACAGGCACATATGGTCTTGCTGGAGTGCTTTTGCCAATGTGACCCACATGTTGGTCTTTGGCTGCGGGACAATCCATGCAACAACCTCTGGTGGTAACAGGATCCAGGAGGTCAGGAGAATGCAGAGGTAGGCAATTACAGGCATGGTGGTAAGAGAGGTATAGGTAGTCCTTTTTTCTGTGGGATTTCGAGCAAAGATCATTAAGAGATGGTTTTCTGTTACTTTTTTCTTTTTCCCCTCTCATCCCCCCCTCTTTTTTTTTTTTTTTCTCATAACACACGGGTAATAGGGTAGAAGGTTAGGGAAACACATGAGGGTAACAGATAAGGGATTTGTGGGTTTGGGGAACTGCTTGAAGGCGGCACAAATAGCTGTTCATGTGACTGGTATCTTGCGCCGACGTCTTCTCCAAGCGGCACTGGTTTCTTTGTCTGGGGTTTCTTTGTCAGTGTCTGGTGTGTCATCTTTTGTCTGCTCAGGAGCTGTCGCTGACAGTCGGAGGTAGGGCTTTACATATTTTCCTGGTATCCACTTGGGTCCTGAAGGTGTGGAAACACAAGCATATCCCCTCCCCCATACAATTAGTGAAAAAGGGCCTGATATTTGATGGCTTTCTGGATCTTTGATTAACACTGGCGGTTGTTCTTTTAATTTGGCTTGGGTCAAATTAGTAAAATGCCAGAACACAGGGGGGTCAGGCTCTTCAAACGAATTGTTTAAGAAATTTATTGTGAAAAGGGCTTTGCAGAGTCTCAAAATGGGAGAATTGAGTTCTGACCCTCCCTGCTGTTGGTCTAGGACCCTCTTAATTGTCTGGTGGGTCCTCTCAACTATGGATTGTCCTGTGGGGGAGTGGGGGATGCCTGTAATGTGTTTGATGCCCCACGAGCTAAAAAACTCTTGAAGTCTGTTAGAGATGTATGCTGGACCGTTGTCAGTTTTTATGTCAGCAGGAACGCCCAGGGTAGAGAAGGCAAGGAGAAAGTGCTTTATAACATCTCTTGCCTTTTCTCCTGCATGGGCAGATGCAAAAACAGCTCCAGAAAATGTATCTACAGAAACGTGTACATATTTTAATTTGCCAAACTGAGGGACATGGGTTACATCTGTTTGCCAGATTTCGCAGCTGCCTAGACCCCGGGGGTTAACCCCGGACCCTAATGATGGCACTTGGTAGCTCTGACAGCTAGGACAGGTTGCTACAATTGCCCTTGCCTGGTTTTGAGGTAGTTTAAACATTCTTATGAGTGCTGGTACATTCTGATGGTAAAATTGATGGCTCAGCTTTGCCTGAGCAAAGGTGTCTGGAATGTTAGGAGCTTTCACCGGCATAGCTAGAGCGTCTGCCCTCCGATTCCCTACAGCGATTGGTCCAGGGAGATCGGTGTGTGACCTCACATGCATCACATGGAACGGCTGCTTTCTGTGGGAAAGCAGAAAAACAAGTTTTGAGAGCAGTTTATACAATTTAGGATTTGACACTTCTTTTAGCCAGGCATGTTCTGCTCTGGCAACTACTCCAGCTACATAAACTGAATCTGTTACCAGATTAATAGACTCTTCGAACATCTCGAAAGCTCTAACAACGGCTGATAGCTCCGCAATTTGCGGAGAGCCCTCCACTATTTGGACATCGTGCTCCCACACTTGCGTTTCGGGATGTTTCCAAGTCACGACTGACTTTTGGGATTTCCCGGAGCCATCTGTAAAAACAGTTAGAGCCTTGAGAGGGGTTAGACTTTGAAGTTCTTTTGGGGCCAAATGAAAAGTCGAATTGAATAATTTATGTTTTGAATGATGATTTGAAATCTTGCCTGGAAAACTATCCAGAGCAAATTGAAGGTGTTCATTTGTTTGGAGTACGTTTGCTAAGGAATAATTTTCTAATGATGGATAGATGCAGATGAAATCACACCCTGCAAGGGTACGGAGGCATGCTCTGGCTCTCATAATTAGTTGGGCTACTTGTTGTGTTGTTATGGTTTTGAGCGGCTGATGTGATAAGAAGATCCACTCTATTATAAGAAGTGGGTCTTTTTGTGCAGTGTCCCATTGAAAAATCAGTCCATACAGCCTGGGTGACTTACCCAGAACGATGAAATTAAAAGGTAACTCAGGACTTGTCCGATGGGCTTGGCGAGAAGACAGGGCAAGCTGTACCTTAGCAATGGATTCCTGGGCCTCCTCTGTGATGACTCGGGGTGAGTCCAGGTGGTCACAGCCTTTCGGGAGGTTAAACAGTGGTGCAAGGTCCTCCGTAGTAACTCCCAGCAGAGGACGAACCCAGTTTATAGATCCACACAGCTGGTGCAAGTCCCAGAGTGTCTTTGGGTTGTCTTTGATGGTGAGCTGCTGGGGTACGATGGTCTGTTTGCTGATGCGGAGTCCTAGGTAGGTCCATGGGCAGGTACGCTGAATCTTTTCCTGCTGGATCTTGAACCCTGCTTTCTCAATGGCTTGAATAGTTTTTTCTAGAGTTAAGTTCAGGTATTTATCATTTGGTGCACAAATCAACACATCATCCATGTAGTGGAGAATGATAGAACGTGCAAACTCTTTGCGGATGGGGGACAGGACGCGAGCCACGTACCATTGGCAAATAGTTGGAGAATTTTTCGTACCCTGGGGTAACACACACCAGTGGTATCTGCGCTGGGGGGCTTCCTGGTTTAGGGATGGCACGGAGAAAGCAAACCGAGGAGCATCACTTGGGTGTAGGGGGATTGTGAAGAAACAGTCTTTAATGTCAATGACAGCAAGCTTCCAATTCCGAGGAAGCATTGAGGGCGAGGGCAGGCCAGGCTGTAGGGGTCCCATATCCTCAATGACTTCATTGATTTTCCTGAGGTCTTGGAGGAGCCTCCATTTGTCTTTTCCAGGTTTCCGTATGACAAAGACAGGGGAGTTCCAAGGGCTATTATTAGATGGTACAATGTGACCCTTGGCAAGCTGTTCTTCTACTAGGGATTCTAAAGCGCTGAGCTTCTCTTTGCTGAGGGGCCACTGGGTCACCCAGACTGGATCGTTTGTTTTCCAGGTAAGGGGCGGGGTGGAGCACCTCCCAGTGGCCCCAACCAGAAATCCTGAGATGGAGGTGGGATTACCAGCTGAGTCCCCCACTGGGTAAGGAGATCTCTGCCCCAGAGGGTAAAACCAGAGTCAATTACATATGGGCAGATGGTGGCTGTGTGTCCTTCAGGGCCTTCTATGATGATATTATTTGTACCCCTCCGGGAAGTTGCTGACCCTCCTATGCCTGTGATTCTCCCGCCTGCTGGTTTGGTTTTCCAGTCCTGGGGCCATTCTGCTCGAGAAATGATAGTTACATCGGCCCCTGTGTCTACCATCCCCGTCAGGTAAGCAGTGGATTTATCATTGTGTAGTTTACAATGCATCATGGGCTTGTCTGCGCCCACAACCTCTGCCCACCATATGGAAGGTGTTCTGTGGCACCTGGGGTGGTTTTCAGGTAGTATGATAGCTTGTGCTACCACCTGACCCTTTGATAGAAACCAGGGAGTGTTGTTACAGGAGACAGAAATTTGTACTCATCCACTGGGGTCTACTTTGTGCACCTCAGGTAAAATAGAAAGTTCGGGTGGACCGTGCTTAGTGTCCCCGACTACCAAGACGTCCACAGTCTTATCAAAAGGTTTTTCAAAATTTACATATATGTGTTGTTGATTTCCATTGCAGAAGTGGTGTGTATCAGTACTTACAAGACGGAGTCTTTTGTCTGTTCCGCTGTGCGGTGCGCAGTTACAGTCCATGGCAGGGGTTGCAGGGCAGGGAGAGACAGCCGTAAGATTTGTGTCTTTGCGCGGAGCCGTGCCGCGCTTCACTGTCCGTTTCCCTGGTCCTTCTGATGGTGATGCTGGCAGGGACAGCCTGGGGGCACAGCCTCAGTATTTTTGTTAGTATTTCTCTTAACACGCTTTGGTTCAGGGCAGTCTTTGACCATGTGTTGAAAACTCCCACAATTATAATATCTACGAGGTATTTTCTGTGATGCTGCTAGTGCTTCCGCTACCCCTTGTGAAACTGCTTGGGCTATGGTTGCCTCAGGGAATGCTAATTTGGTGCAAGCCTCAATCATCTGATCGAGGGTGGGAGCTGGATCTAGAGGGAGAGCTCGAAGGACTCTTTTACAACTCTCATTATCATTTGCCATAACTAATGCACGCAGCAGCTCCTTTTGGGCTTCTGAGTTCCCAACTTGCTTTTCGACTGACTCTTTTAGTCTGTCGAAGAATTTTATAAAGGACTCATCGATTGCTTGTTTTATGGTGGAGAAATTTAAAGAGGGGGTGGAGTCCAAGGGAGTTGAGAGCAAAGCCCTGTCAGCTTCTCTTTTGATATCTTCTAAAATCAGTTCAGGCAATTGTCTTGCCTGATCCTGGGGTTTAACTAGGTTTCTTTCCCTGCAAAGATCATCTAGTGTTAAGTGAGCCCTGTTGGGATCTCTGTGATATACCTGCAGGAGGTCTTTTAATCGTTTTCTTCAAGTTCTGTCCCACAGCATGTATTCCCCCGGTGACAGAAGACATGCCATAAGATTTTTTTATATCATGTGGAACTAATACATTTGCAGCAAAGGTAGCTTGAAGTAGATTTTTAAAATAAGGGGAGTCACGTCCAAAATCCTTCCCCGCCTTGCACATCTCTTTTATCTGTGCATATGGGAGGGCGTCTCAGCGGGGGTTCCCTCCAGCCCTGTTATAATGCACTGGGGCGGCAGTGACAGAGATTTTGTTTGCTATTCCCCAGTGTCCCTCCTGTGCGGCTTTCCTGCGTATTTCAAGCCAGGGGTCCTCCTCAGAGTCGCTGCTCTCCTCTTCCGAAGAGGAACAGGCAGCCCGAGGCCGGGACCGGGCACGGCGGGGACGGCTCCTCCTGTGTCGCTGGCCGGCCCCATTGCCATGGGAACCGGGGAGGAGCGGGGCGGCAGGAATAGCACCGCCGGGGAGGGAGGCGTGAACGAGGGAGGGGCCCGCGCCCGGGTGAGAGCTCCCCACGGGGGGCAGGGCCGACGCAGGGACGACACCCGATACCACGAGGGGCGGGGCCGATGCAGGGACACCCGATACTGCAGGGGGCGGGACCGACGCTAACCCGGGAGTTTTAAACTGATATGAACAAAGCACCCCGGCTTGTTGTGCCACGCGGGCTGCGTCCTGTCCCGCAGGAGAAAGGGGTAACACGTGGCTTGCGCCATCTTGTAAGAAACATGAAGTCGAGGTAGGGAGGTTTTGGGGTGCTGGAAGGAGGGTGAGGGACAGGCTCTAACCGGGGTGATCAGTCCCGGTTGGAGCAGGGGATAGGGGAGAGAGAGCTTCTCCCCCCCTGAGGTCCTGGGGGTTTAGGGACAGCGGGGGAGGGAATGGACACAGGGGAAATAGCACAAAAGGGGTCTGAATTTTTCGGCAGAACTGACTCAGTCTTAGAGTTCTTAACAGACTTATAAATCACTACAAACAAAGGGAGGAAATTAGCAACTGTTTGATCCCCAGCCTGTGTGAGAACTGTCAGTTTCTCCCTGATCTTATCCCAGAAACTAAGAGACTGAACAGAAACTACAGAAACATTTGGAAAGATGTTAAAAATCCATCGAACAAAAGATTTTAAATTCCCCTTAGAAAACTGGGAATACACCCTGACATAAGGGTGGTTTTAAGGGAGGTATAAAGCTCTGATTGGGGATGGGTTAATTTCCCACCCATATTCCCCAAATAAATTCTTCCCAATACCGAAAGAAAAAATAAAAAAAAACCAAAGAAAAATTCACTGGCAAAGCCTCACTTACCACTTCGAGGCTTCCGAGAGTGTAAAAAAAAACTTTCGGCATGGTTCTCTGGTTTTAGCCGATTTCTCCCGTCCAAGACAAATGGAGATTTCTCAGCTGCCTCTTTAAACAGATCTAATAAAACTTAGACCTGTTTTCGAGGGAAGTGGCTGCTTCGATCGTGACATCTATGGCATAAAGCCTTTCGAGACACTTTCAGGGATTTTTTATGTCCCTGTGTTATAAATACGTACTTATATAGTGTTGGCTTTTCGTAGATATTCAGTGTGTGTATGGTTTTTTTTTTTTACAGAAGTTGTCTTGTCATAAAGATAGAGGTATATAACCAATGTTTTAATTTCTGTTATGAACTAGAATTTGGTATTGTAGTAAAAACTAATAAAAGTAGTTTAGAAGGACTTTCCTTTACTAACCACACTACCTGCTTGACCGGATAACACCCGAAAAGAAGACCTGCCACTGATACCTGGCTATCAGCCTATAACCAGATGCAAGAATTACGGACCCAAGCCCAAACTGGGAGAAGATAACCACGACTGGAAGAAACCACAGCTGAAAAAGCGCATGCTCTAAAAAGGCGGATCCAAGGAGGAGCCATGCAAAATAGTTCTTGGAACGTGCAAAATAGTTTTGAGAAAAGTTTGGCTGATGCAATACTAAGAGTATTTAAGATGACTCCCTCAAGGGCAGGTGTGCTTCTTGGCTCAGGGCCAAGCACCCAGCGCTGTTTCTTTGCTTTATTGGTGTCCCCTATTGTCCTTTATTAAACTTTTTTAAATTTTAACAGGAGAGTGAACTCTGTTTTTCACAATTGGGGGCTCGCCCGGGATGAGACCTCACCTCTGACGCCTTGGAAGAGCCGGAGCGGGGGAAGGCGCCTCCAAAGCCGAGTTCGGCAACTCGCTCCCCTCTTCTGGGGTGAATTGGCGGTCGCAGGTCGCCATCCCGTGGACAAGAAGGGACCCATAAAGCAAAGAGGAAAGACTCCCTGGTAAACCGCGGTGAAAAAAGCCCACAATTCTAAGTGCACGAAGACCCGGACAAGAAAAAGGATTGTAAGTATTGTCGGGGGGGCAGGTTACGGGGGATTGATTGGTGTGTGTGTGAGACGCGGGCTGGCTACTCCAGACCTGCGGAGCGAGAGCGGGGTCTCTGATACTGCGTTTCCGATGTTTCGCGAGAAACTCGGCCAGGAAAGAGACGAAGCGTAAGGAAAAAGAAGTGAAAGATCCCCCGGGGTTACTGGGACTGGGTCCCAGGGAGGGGTTGGACCCCTGGGAAAAGGGAGCAAAGGAGTTTTCTAGCACAATCCACTAGGAAACAGGACGGGGAAACGGGAATAAAGGATCCCCAATTTCAGAAAAGTGCCGGATTGAGGGGGGTAAAATAAAAAAGGGATAAAAATCCTGTAAAAGACGGGACGTGTGGAAAAAAAAAAGAGAGATAGAGAAATTCTATCAAAGACGGGACGTGTGGAATAGAAAGAGATAGAGAAATTCTATCAAAGACGGGAGGTGTAGAATTGAAAGGGATAGGAATATCCTATCAAAGACGGGAAGTGTAGGATTGAAGGCTACAGGAAATATCCTAAGATTACCACTCCCAAGAGCATCTGGGGTTGGCCAACAATATTTTGGAATTTCATTATCCCTAAAAAGTTAAATACCCGTGGGTAAAATATTTGTTGTCTTGTTGTGAGTGAGAATGAATAAGACAGAAAAATAAAAATAATAAAAATGAGTGAATGTGAATGAGTGAGAATTGTATGTTATTGTTAAGAAAAGAGAGGTTTTCTGTACTGTGAGGGGTGAGTGGTGTTTGAGTTATTAAAAGACTAAAGAGCTAGGGACAAATATATAAAAAGAAATGGGGCAGGAAATAAGTAAGACAAAAAAGAAAAAAAGTAAAAAAGTCCTAACTGGTATACCTCAAGATAGCCCCTTGGGGATAAAATTAGCAAACTGGGACAAAAATCCCCACACAAAAGAAAAAGATAAAGCGAAAATGATTCAATATTGTATGATAGAATGGACAAAAAGAAAAATAAGATCAGATCACGTTTATTGGCCCCGATATGGATCATCTGAAACTTGGATTTGTGAAGCCTTAAATATATTTGTAAATTCTAAAAACCCAGTTAATTCAGAGGAGCGGGAATATGCTTCTTGCTGGGTTGAAAAACAGGAACCTCTAAAAGTATCAGTTTTTAAATTCTCAGAGGTTCCGGAGACAGATAAAAAGAAAAAAATAGACTGGGATCCGTTAGAGGTATCCCCGCCGCCTTACCATGTGTCTCGGCCGGCTCCAGCTCCGTTTCTCCCTGCAGCTATAATCCCGCTGGTACCGACAGCACCAGTACATCTTGAATCCTTTATTCCAAGAAACCCAGATTCTGGCCACGCGGCTGAAACCCATGCTGGCAATTTCCCCTCACTGCTTCCTTCTTCCGGTTTACCTAACACGGAGGGTTTCAACTATATGGTACAAACTTCCGGTTTACCTAGTATAGAGAGTTTCAACTCTATGATACAAACTTCCGGTTTACCTAACCCGGAGGGTTCCAATTCTATGATACAAACTTCCAGTTTACCTAGTATAGAGAGTTTCAACTCTATGATACAAACTTCCGGTTTACCTAACACGGAGGGTTTCAACTATATGGTACAAACTTCCGGTTTACCTAGTATAGAGAGTTTCAACTCTGTGATACAAACTTCCAGTCCTCCAACATCGGAAGTTCCGGAAGTAACAGCCACCCCAAAACAATTGAAAGAGGGGTATCAAAGGCTCTATCTTTTAGGGGACAAATACCATCTAGAACCTTGGATAATTTTGAAAGTAGGTCCCCAGAGGGAGGCATTAGAATTTATAGTTGATACAGGGGCAGAAAGAACCTGTGTGGTAAGTGTTCCAAAGGGGTGTAGTATTAGTAACAATACTGTACAAGTTACAGGTACTAAGGGAGAGGGGTTTAAGGTTCCTGTTATTAAAAATGTAATAATTGAAGGGGAAACTAGAATAGGGATGGGAGATGTTTTATTAGTCCCTGAAGCAGGTCGCAATTTACTGGGGAGAGATTTACAAGCACAGCTAGGAATAGGGGTTATACCAGAGGAGGGAAGAATGACAGTAAAAGTGTTAAAACTTGAAGGAGAAGATGAAGGAAGGATTAACACAGAAGTCTGGGCTGGGGAAGGAAATAGAGGGAAGTTGGATATAAACCCCATAAAGGTAACTATGGAAGAAGAAGAATGCCCCATTGGCATAGGGCAATACCCTATATCCTTAAAAAGAAGGGAAAGCCTAAAGCCAGTAATAAAAGATTCGATAGAAGATGGGACGTTAGAACCCTGTATGTCCCCTCACAATACCCCTATTCTCCCAGTAAACAGGCCTGATGGAACTTACAGATTAGTGCAAGACTTAAGAGAAGTTAACCAAAGAACTGAGACTACTTACTCCAATCCCTATACCCTTCTAAGTAAAGCTCCACCTCAACATCAGTGGTTTAGTGAGGTGGATTTCAAAGATGCATTGTGGGCCTGCCTTTTAGCAGAATGCAGTCGAGATATTTTTGCTATCGAGTGGGAAGGTCCTTTTCAGGTACCACTGACAACTGAAGCAGCTATCCGGACCGAAGAAAGAGAATGGATCCACGCCAGTAGAATCAACGGACCTGTGGAAGAACCTAAGGAGTGGACTCTAACTTCTAAACCAGGCGATACCAGGTTGACTTTTAAGAGGGAACCTAGTGGTA
Organism: Entomyzon cyanotis; assembly: GCA_024500445.1. Taxonomy (NCBI): domain Eukaryota; kingdom Metazoa; phylum Chordata; class Aves; order Passeriformes; family Meliphagidae; genus Entomyzon; species Entomyzon cyanotis. The sequence continues at coordinate 107,098 of JAKEPQ010000576.1, read as the reverse complement.
ATGAACTGGGAGGATCCCAAGAATCACAAATAATTGAGAAATAAGATTAAGCTTATATTGGTGTTTTCAAGTGCCTTCTGAAAAACAAAAACCTCCAATATCCGCCTTGAAAAGGAATACTTCCACCTCAAACTGGAGGATCAGAATTATTTTGAACAAAGGATCCTTATGTTTTAGCCTTAGCCTGTGATTTATATAAAAAGAAAAATAGACTGTATCCTAATCTCAAGGGGATATTACAATCTCCTTCAGTACCATACTACATACCTTATTTGGTTCATCCCAATACTAGAACATAACAGCTGGGTTAAATGTAAAAACATACATTGTGGAAAAAAACTGATATTGTAATTCACAAAAACAGTGGGCTCATTGCATGAAGTATCGAGAGTAAAATTCACTCCCTAACCAGACAGAACTAGGGTTAACTCAAATAATAACTTTACTCTGTGGGAGGGAATCACGAGTACCTATTGGATGGAACGTACCTGAGGGGAACCACAGTCAAAAAGTGTCAAAGGTGATTTGCTTGGAAACTAATAAGGAGGAAGTGACACGGAAATAGAGGGCAAGACCGGACTGGCCACTGTACTCGCCACCGAGAAGATTATATAACCCTGCTGTGGGCAGCAACCCCATAGGCATGGGAGGTGGGGGTATAAGCCATACCGGACCTCTATTATTCCTCCTTGTGTCACTCATTCTTTGCCTTTTCCCTTGTGGGATACAAGCAAAATCATGTCGCAAATGCTACCGGACACTGTACTGGGAAAGAACCCGAGGTTCCTTTCTTATTACCCATACTCACGTTAGCAACCAATGCTATGATCCATCCTAATTAGGTACTTGCACACATAAAGGGAAAAAATATTGGATTGTGGAAAATTTAGGAACAAGTGGGAGTAGGTTGGGAGAAAATTGTCCAAAAGGGGAAAAATGGGTTTGCTTCACTTTTGCCCTTAGTAACCAATCCAGCAATCCCAACCTGTATCAACCCAACGCCAGGATTTGTATCTGTTTGTAGAATTAGGGGAAAGAATAAGCTAAACATTACTAACTGTTGGGTATGTGGTGGGGCTTTAATGACAGAAGAATGGCCCTGGAAGGGCAGTAGCCTAGGCCCTATAGAACTTCTTAAATGGAACCGAACAAATATGAAAGGAGAAAATCGGCCAGAAGGGTGGATTTTAAGTTCAACAGTAATAGGGGAAGAGTGCCTATGGCGTACTAGGAAAAACTTCCTTAGCGAGGTAGGAAACACTCCCTGTAAAAGATATAAAATTAGTAATGGAAGTTCTATAGGGTGGGTCCCAAAAGAACCAATTCTGTATTGGGCTCAAAAAGGAACCAAAGAAAAAAAAACTGCAAGTTTAATAACGAAATGAAGCTTTTTCAATGAATGTCACAGGTAAAAATCCCTATTTTGGAATCCCAGAAATATCCAAATTTTGGGATAATATAAATCAACAGGCTAAGGATTACTGGAAAGCAACAGATGGTCTATTTTGGATATGTGGAAAAAGAGCATACCAAAAACTTCCCCCTCGGTGGAAAGGAAGTTGCACTTTAGGGATCATACAGCCAGGATTTTTCCTTTTACCAGGACCAGATGGAGATCAATTAGGAGTACCACTTTATGAGGACTTAAAAAAAGAAACAAAAGGGAATTGATTGGGGGTTTTCAAAAATGGGGAGGAGGAATAGCCTCCTGAACGCATACTGGAAACATATGGGCCAGCCACTTGGGCACAAGATGGGAGTTGGGGTTATCGAACCCCGATTTATATGTTAAATCGAATTATTAGACTTCAAGCTGTTGTAGAAATAATAACCAACAAAACTGCCCTGGCACTGGAATTAATATAAAGTCAACAAAGGCAAACAAGAGCCGCTGTGTATCAAAATAGGTTGGCTTTAGACTATTTGTTAGCTGAAGAAGGGGGAGTTTGTGGAAAATTTAATACATCGGACTGTTGTTTGAAAATTGATGACAATGGGGATGCTGTCTTAGATATAGCCAAGGATATCAGAAAAATAGCCCATGTACCAATCCAAAGATGGGAATCAATGTTAAAAGCTAACTGGTGGGATAATGTATTGGGAATTGAATGGTGGAAAAAATTGGGCTTCTTCCTTTTATGTGCAACAGCTGGTTTGTTATTTCTTCCTTGCTTGATTCCTTGTTTTGTTTGGCTAATCACCAGTGTAGTCCAAGGAATGCAAGTGGTAACAATACCTATGGATTCAGACTTGGCCACATCTAAGACAGCACAAAAGATAATGGTGTTAAAGAAACAAAGAAAAGATCCCTTTGAAGAAGCCAAAGTAATTTGTGAGAAAAACGAGCAAGAAATGGAAATTAGAAAGCAAGAAGTATTACTCAAAGCCAAATAATTTATAAAAAAAGAAGAGAGAGGATTGTTATAAATACGTACTAATATAGTGTTGGCTTTTCGTAGATATTCAGTGTGTGTATGGTTTTATTCTTTTTACAGAAGTTGTCTTGTCATAAAGATAGAGGTATATAACCAATGTTTTAATTTCTGTTATGAACTAGAATTCGGTATTGTAGTAAAAACTAATAAAAGTAGTTTAGAAGGACTTTCCTTTACTAACCACACTACCTGCTTGACCGGATAACACCCGAAAAGAAGACCTGCCACTGATACCTGGCTATCAGCCTATAACCAGATGCAAGAATTACGGACCCAAGCCCAAACTGGGAGAAGATAACCACGACTGGAAGAAACCACAGCTGAAAAAGCGCATGCTCTAAAAAGGCGGATCCAAGGAGGAGCCATGCAAAATAGTTCTTGGAACGTGCAAAATAGTTTTGAGAAAAGTTTGGCTGATGCAATACTAAGAGTATTTAAGATGACTCCCTCAAGGGCAGGTGTGCTTCTTGGCTCAGGGCCAAGCACCCAGCGCTGTTTCTTTGCTTTATTGGTGTCCCCTATTGTCCTTTATTAAACTTTTTTTAAATTTTAACAGGAGAGTGAACTCTGTTTTTCACACCTGTATCGAGCGCCACTTAACGCAGTGGGTTGAGGAGGGGTGGAACAGGCCTCTGCGTTTACCGAAAGTGTCTCTGAGGCTATTGAGCGATCACTCCAGCCAGCACTGCTCTGGTGCTGTACAGAAAGACCCTTCTCACACCCGAGCCGGTGTAAGGCACAGATTCTCACTCACCCAGAGAGCCGGATAGCTCACGCATTACCAGAGACAAACAATCCAGAGGCTCAATCAGCTGGATGTTCCAGATGTTTATTCTGAAGGGTTCCCGGGTGAAAGAGGAAGAGAAGACCTCGGTGTCCCTAGATATAGGGATCACCTGAGGTCAGGGGAGAGGAGGCGGGGGGAACACCACAACCAATGGGGAGAAGGGAGGGATGGAGTCAGGGGTTAGGTTACAGCCAGGGGGGTTTACATAATTTGGGGAGGGACTTATCATGTTACTTGGACTAGGATGTTTCCCACCAGTGAAACCCTGCTGTACTGGGACCACTCGGCTCCCCAGCAGTTCCTGAGGTGGTATCATCCACCACTACAGTAGTTCCCCAGATCCTCCTTCCAGCCCTCCTTGTAGATGGGTGCCACATTTGCTAATATGCTAATATGGAACCGCCCTGGTCAGGACTCCTGATAAATGGTGGAGTGTCTCGGTGAGCATTTCTGCCGGCTTCCAAGTAGTCTTGGTTGGATTCATCAGGCCCCATGGACTTGTGCAAGTCGTAGTAGTGTTGCAGGTCATGGACCATTTTTCCTTGGACTGTTTCATTCTGCTTCCCATCTCTATCTTCTAGCACAGGGGGAAGGGTGCCCAGAAAACAACTGTTCTTGTTATTGAAGATTGAAGCAAAGAAAGCCTTGAGTAACTCAACCTTTTCCTCATCTTTAATAACTATGTTTCTCCCCTACATCCAATAAAGGGTGGAAATTCTCCTTAGCCTTCCTTTTGTTGGTAATGTATATACAGAAACATGTTTATTGTCTTTTATGTCAGTAGCCAGATTAAATTCTAGGTGGCCTTCTGCCCTTCTAATTTTCTCCCTGAATAACCTCATAGCATCCCTGTAGTCCTCTGAGTCACCTGTCCCTTCTTCCAAATGCCATAAACTCTCTTTTTCTCCTGAGGTCCAGACAAAGCCCCCTGCTCAGTCAGGCCACACTTCTTCCCCACCAGCTCATCTTTTGACTTAAGGGTACAGTCTGCTTCTGAAACTTTCAGATTTCCTTCTTAAAGCCTTCCTGGACTCCTTTGCCCTTCAGGACTGCTTGCTAACTGAGTCACTCAACAAGGTCCCTAAACAGGCCCAAGGTAGCAGTTCTGTTAACCACCCTCCTTAATTTTCAGAAAAGTTTAATTAAACATTAAAAGTTTCTGAGAAAGAGGTGCAGCCTTTCTGGAATCTATGAATAGTTTTGAGGAAAGTGGAAATAAAAAAAAAATTAAAAAAAAAGATTGTTCTGAGAGTTGTCATTACATTTGAGCCAGAAATATCAAAAAAGCATATTAAGTTCCTAAAATTCAACAGCTTTTCAAATTCTGTATGTGTTCCAGGTTCTTCCTGCTTTGAAAATCAAAGGATATTAAATAGCAATGAATTTCTGCACATAGCTCCTTTCCAGCCTTTTGGTCTCACAGTCTGCTCCAGCCAGGATGGATTTACAAAGTATGAGAAAGATGGGGACTGACTTCTTTTCCTCCCCTACTTTACTAGGAGTAAATGTGTCCTATTTTTGGGTCACAGATCATAGTCACAGCTCACAGCCATTCCCTCCTTCCCTTTTCCCTGATTCTAGCAAGTCAGGCCTTTAACCCAGGCCATTGTATTCTTATTTTTCTTAAGAAACCATGAATATAGGACTTAGCAAGCTATATACAATGGGTTGATTGCTTATTATAAAGTCAAAGTGGAAAGGAAATGGTATAATCAGTTCAGGTAATTCCTTGCTTTAATGTAGTATTTGTAACTAAAAAAATTACTTTTCCTATCCTTCCTTTAGCTTGAGTGTCAGATCCTTGATATAAACCAGAACCAATAACACTGCCTAATGTCACAGACCATGTATGAGTATTGACTAATTAATACATTGTCTTGGTTTGAAAGACAGGCGTCTGCCAAGAGAGGTTGAACCCTCCCCCAGGACAGAGAATGTGATTTCCTTTCCTCCCTCCCTCCAAATTATTCAATTTTGTAAATCAAGGGCTTTCAGGCAAAGGTATGGGAAAAAAGGAATATCAGTTCTTTACTAGTATCTATAAACAAGCAATAACAATAATAGCAACCAGAACTAGAACCAGAAGACCAACAGCAGATGATCTGTGAGCTGCTGAGCCTTTTCCCGTGTGGTGCAATCACAGTTGCAGGCAGCAGGGGCGCTGTTGAGCTCCCGGCCGGGCAGGGCAGGCGCGATGACTCCCGAGCGGCTGCAGGTGGCGCTGTGGCGCAGGGTCAGGTCTGGTAATGGCAGCCGATAATGGCGGAGAGCTGAGAAAGCAGGCAGCAAAGCAGCTCGGAGCAGCGAGCGGAGCGGCAGGGGCAGGAGCTGGCTCTCCCCGGCCAGCTAGCGAGGTAGCAAGGATTTCTGCAGTCACAGCAGACGCCGCGGTCTCGTGCGGCAGAGGGCAGGGGCAGGCGGCAGAGGCAGCCAGGCTCTCCCGGCAGCCGGACTCTCCCGGCAGCAGCTGCGGGAAAAACGCAGCCCGGGGAAACATGCCCTTCCCAGTGGGGAGAAAGGTTGAATCAAAGCTCACCCAGCCAGGAGAAGAGAAAAAGCAGGGCTCAGTTGGATTTCCTCTGGTCACAGCCGAAAAGCAAAAAAGAGCAGCCTTTCCTCTCAGCGTCCGAACCACGAGAGACCCGTTCCAAGGGCCGGGTGTTCCCTTACCCCTGCCCTGCCCAAGCACACCTTTTGTCTTTTACAAAAGACTTGATTGCTCTAAACATCTAACTATTTGTTGCTTAGTAACAGGAATGGGAAGAAATTCTCGACCCCCGACATACATAAAAACTGTTTTGGGAACTCAGTTAATAGAAGTGAGGGAACCAGTTATTACTGTTGGTAACTTCTGGTATATGCTTTTCAAAATATGTATACTCATTTACCTGGCTTTTGGGAAATCTTTTAAGCAATATAAAGAAAATGAAATAATATATTATGCATGTGCATATCTTATTCAGATGAATACATCTTAAGGTCGCTGACACTATTCAGAAAAAACCTAAAGGAGTAAATTTCTATGTTGGAAATAATAACAATTCCTACATTCTGAAAGTAACCACACTGTGTTGATTAAGAAAACGTGCTGCTAATGGTATGCTTCACATAGGTTAACTACACACAACAGTTCAGATCCCTTCTGAATTGTAAACACTTTTCCTGTATTAGTGTTAGTTTTTGGTTTGTTTTTTTGGGTGGTTTGGGTTGTTGGGGGTTTTTTGTCATTATTTGCAGGGCAGAACTTTCATTTGTGCAAGATTGTTCTTTGAAAATGCAGAGTTAGTACGTATTTCAGTTGCATATAGCAACTTCCTCCCCTGGGTTCAGCTGTGATCCAGTGATAAAAAATTGATGATAAAGGTAGAGAACTGCTGGAAACTGTAAATACTGCCTGGTAAATAGGGAATGGGTGTCAGATCTGAAGACAACAAAGGAGACGATAGGAAAACTAACATGCTGGAAGTGGGTTAAATGGTAGCTGACTTATTGTATATATTACAGAAAAAGAAGATAAGGCTGTAGGTTTGGAATGTATTAGTAAGAAGTGGAGTTTAGTCTAGTGGTTTATAGGATTGTAAGCTGTGGATAGAGCTCCTAATTTCAAAATTAAATCCAATCCAAATTCAGATTTTGAGATGATCCATTTTAAACCCAACCTCACATTCAAAGTAGAAAAGTTATGTCTGACAATATATTGGATTAAGATTTCTGGAGCACCTGGTCAAATCTGACATTTGTTTTTCTAGAAATGTCTTACAGGGGAGACAGGAGTTTTATGTGTTTTTGCAGTTTGACAGACTTTAAGATAGCTAGTTCCCCCAGACTTAGTCCCATTTGCAAGATTCTTTGATATCTGGCCGATTTGTCTAAAAATACCATTTATTTGACACAGAACATAACAAACATACAAACATAGAACAGATTGACACACATAAACACACAATGAATACATAATTGCAACACTATAATAGTTAAAAATGCAATTATGGGGTAAAACCTTGCTTGAACTATAATGCAAGTTAAGAAATGCTTGCTTGAGCTAGCTGAAATGCAAGTTAAGAAAGGTACCTATAAGTTAGTCGGAATAATACAATTTAGGAAATTTGATGATCTTACCAAAACCAATTTTTGGAGCTGGGGATGCATCAGCGTCCTCACCCAGTCCCTCGGGAAGTAACCACAGAGCTTGCGTCCAAGCTCAGGGGAGAAGGCTTTACTTCACGCTCCAATGTCCATGTAGAAAGTTTCTACCTTTCTGAGATTTCGTGAGCTTTTTATAGGATAAAAGTGTGTATTTGTAGTCACTGAAAATTTTCTCACATTCTCTCTACATTCCACAGGGGAGTGTCTTTTCAGACTTTCAGTCGCCAGCACTAGATAGCTGTTGAATAGGCTATCAACCTAAGTTGAGCCATCCATTTCTTGGGACTGATCAGAGAGAGAAGGGGGAGGGGGAGCATCCTGCCACAAGAAAGTACTCTGATTTTGCTTCTTTGCATTACAAGCAATTATTTAAAAAAAAAAAACAAACAAGACAGTAACCTGCTACTGCCACAGTGAAGGTAGGGTACTGTGCTGTAGAAAAAAATGGCATCACATATGACTGAAAAATATCTATTGATTTTTCGCTTTCCCCACACCACTACTCTATTGAAATTAAAGCATTTAAAAGTCTTTTCCAAGATGAATATCTTTCTCTCTCACTTCCAATAATTGTCAATTATTTGCCACCAAACTATGATTCTGCAGGTGTTTGGATGTCAAAGGGCACAGGGAGCTGTGGTCCAGCCAGGTGACCAGACACTCAGACACGGGAGGAGCTGAGGTCCCATCGCACGCTTAAGACACTGAGAGTATAAAAGCCCAGGGTTTCCTTTGTTCAGGGTCCTTCCTCGGAGGCACTCAATTCAAGCCCTTGTTTTGCTAGTTTTTGCATCAGGATTAAATTATTTGAAGGACTGAGATGTCTGAGATTCTGCCATGGGAAACCTGGGGTCGAGCCAGTAAGGAGATCCTGTCTGAGTGGGTGGGTGAGGAGTGTGTAGGGAGTCAGATAAGACACCTGTCCGATGACTGGAGCTGGCCTCTGCAAAGGGGTTTTGGTCCTTGCTCAGGTGGTGCAGTTCTGGCTGCCAGTGCCTGCTGGATGGTGAGACAGGGAAGTTTTCCTAACACAAATTAATCAATTTCTTGCTAAGTGGTAATAGTTCTGGTCATCAATCTGTTGCATATATTTTCGTGCTCAGTTGGAAAAAAAAATTGAAGATGTGTATGTCTAATTATTTACATAATTCAGAATTTATTTTTAAATATATGTATTTAAATGTAATATTAATGGACATTCACTTCAGCAGGTTTAGTCTTCTTTCTCCTTCATTTTCCCCCTTGCTCAACTGGTTTTTTTTTTAGAATCTAGAGATTCTAAAGAGGATTTTTTACTAGTCCTTTCTGAGATTTGCAGTTGATATGTAGACATGGAAAGGAAGCCTATGACCAGATCACAGTTTTTCAACAGACTCAAAATAAAAACATGCAAGTAATTTTTAAAAAATATGTATACGTCATTAATATCAGTAATACATACAGAGCTTGAAATCAGAGACTGTAAATCATCATATATGCATATATACATACTGTGTGAAGTATAACCTGAATCAATGCCTGGTACAGGAAAAAATATAAAAGAACTTCAATGGAATAGCTCAATTTCAAGGAGTTACAAAGAGAGAACCTGGAAAAGACCATCATAACAGCATTGTCACTTCACAGGGAACCTTGTAAGAATAGCAGATAACCATGTAGATGAAAGTATTAGTAGCCATGAACAACAGGAATGCTATTTTAAGAACAATATAGTTGTACAAGCAAATTGAATGACAAAAACAGAGACATCAGCCACATGTGAAAAGTCAAATGCAGGAGTATACAGAATACAGACATTAAAGACAAAGGCTATTCCTAATGTAAGAGTTATGTAAACTATATGTAGGGAGAAAATTAATTAGGAAATACAAAGTTTTCTACTGTACCACTTGAAAAACTATTCCAAGCTATATTTAAAAACTGGTGTGAAGATCTTGGTCTTCTCAGGCAGATTTACTCACTTTGAGCTCCCTGATTCTTTAAAAATTTGAATTGCCCATGGTCCAGCACTGACCTTAAAATAGGCTGCTGGATAAGGAAGTCTGTCCTAAGTAAAAGATGATCTTGAAGTGATGCCTGATGGGTTTTTTTGTCCTTTTTCCATTATACTTTTACACTCTCTTATATATCCTTTTACCCTTCCCCATTCCTGTACTTTTTACTCCCTGTATCTCAACCCTATAACCCTTGTACCCTTGTCCTGCTCAGAATTCTTTGGGGAAGACGAAACATCCCCACAATCTCAAAAGCATGACGCACCAACCTTGAACAGAGCCCTATCACTGAGACATGTTTTTTGTAAACTAAGTAGTAATCTTTCGGGGGGGGGGGGCAATTTTAATAAGGGGGCAATTACTTCATTTGTTAGACTTCTCATTGGAGACTTTTAGATAAGTATGCTAATCTAGGGGGTCCATAAATTGTATACGGGGGATATCGTCGGGGCTCGAGTCGTTGTGGTGCACCTGGAATCCTATTAAACCAAGGTAATACCCTTTTCCTATACTGTCTGTCTGTGTCTCAAATTTTTATCAGCATTTAAGGCATCAGTTCTGGCGAGCCAGCCAGGAGAAGAGGAGACCCCGAGTTTCAATTCTGGATCGAGAAACACCCCGCTGCACCCCCCCACTTGCCGGCACTATACGGGAGGGAGGCAGTGGGATTGAAAAAACCCAGGGAGTTTCCGAAACAACCTACCACAGACACACAGCAGGAGAGGTGAGATCAAAAGGGTTTTTTATGGTTTTATTGCTAGCATCTGGGGAGATCTCCAAGGGTGGGAGTGTGGCCGGGGGGGGCCATAAGAGAGAGGTTATCGCAACCTACTCCACTCCTGCAGGGGGGCTGTGAGGAGAAAGGGACGCCTTTTACTCACAGGAGCTGCGTAGCGGCTCACTGGGGCTGCGTAGTGGCTCACGGGGGGCTATAGCTCAGAGGGAGCTGTGGCCCACAGGTTGGGGTGGGTTCAACTACTGAAGGGTGGTAGTTGAACCTCACCACGGGTTTAATCTGCGCGCGTGCTGTTTTAAGCTTGCTTTCTTTACTCTGCTGGGGCGTGGAACCGCGGGTTCAGTTCTCACGCCAGTCTTTAGGCTAAGTGCTTTCTTTCCAGCTGTTTCTTTTCTGTTTTTAAATGAAACATGGGTGGTGCGTCATCTACTAACCCAAAAATCCCACAAGATTCCCCACTAGGTCTGATTTTAACAAACTGGCACGATCTAATGGGAAAGAACACCCCCCAGTACATGGGAAAATTATCTAGGCTGTCGTTGTGGGGGTGGCCTGTGTTGGAACTGGGGGGGGGGAGAGGAATGGCTCAATCTAAGCATTTTAGAAGATCAATTAATCACAAAACTATTAGTAGAGTTTCAGGTCCAAGGCAGGGTTGATGAATTAAAGGATGCAAAGTTGTTTTCTACATTCTTGAATCAGGAAAAAGTGTACAAACAAACTAAAAAAGACTGCCTGCCTTGCGTAAAAGAATATCTTACCCCTTGTCGCTACAAGAGCCAGCTGGATCGGAGGAGGTGGCGGGAGGCTGGCTCTGTCCTCCGTCGCCGCCGCTGTCAGCAGCCCCCCTGTCTGCCCCGGGCCAATATGGCACTGGGGGTGGGAGATCAGTGGCCACCGCCGGCTGCCCTCCCCCTGCCACGGTAGGGCTAGGGATGGGTGGCCATTGCCCCCTCCGCAGCCACCCTCCCCGGGGCACACTGAAGGCGGAGGCAGGGGGGTTCGGAAGCAGGTCCAGGTGGGGAGGGAAATGCTGCTGCTGCCGTACCTGGCCCCTCCCAGGCCGGGAAAGGGGGGGGCGGGAGGCAGCAGCCGCTTTGCCGCGCGGTCAGTAACAGAGCTGAGGGAAAAATAACTGCAATTGAAATCCAGCCAGATAAATTCAAGGCAGATAGCTCCGAAAGAGAGAAGGAGACCGGGATGGGGGCTGTAACCACAGCAGCCAGCGGGCTTACTAGGAAGAAGAAAGGAATGGTAACCCGAGAGGCTATAATAGGGGCTGCTAGTCCAGTAGCTAAACACACCAGATCTAAAAGAGATAGACCAAGAAAGAAAGAGACTGTCCTAGAGGCACCTTTGGGGCAGGCTGAGGGGAAACTGAGTCGAGGTATTGTAAAAGTAACCAGTGTCACAGGGATAAGAGAAACACGGCCTTTCTTTCAACCTTTAAAATGTGAACTGAGAAAATCCATTCTGCCAGTAAAGAAATATGATAGTAAAAGTTACAAATTAGTACAAAATTTAAAGGCAATTAACAAAACCACAGAGGACATGGAGGACATAGATTCAGTCGTGCCAAACCCCTACATTTTTCAGACCACACCAACAACTGAACTAGGGAAGTTCACAGTTTTAAATCTCGAAGATGCCTTTTCCTGGATTTCTATAAGTAGTCAAGAATTCTTTACATCTGAGTGGGAAAATCCTGAGACAAGAGGAGAAACTCAGCTCACCTGGACAGAGTTACTCCAAGGGTTTAAGAATAGCCCAACCATATTTAAACATCAGCTGTCAAAAGAACTAGAGGACTGGAGAAAACAAGAAAAAACCTTATATAAAGCCCTTAAAGCAGCTGAGAAAGAAACCACCAACTGGAAAGAGAAAGCAAAAGCTGAATTTCAACAACTAAAACATTCCTTAATATCTGCTCCAGCTCTAGGGCTGCCAGACATAACAAAGCCCTTCGAACTTTTTACGTATGAGCAGCAGAATGTTACTCTAAAAGTACTGGCACAGCACCTTGGAAATCAGCAAAGAGCTGTGGCCTGTTTCTCAAAACAACTAAACAATGTTGGCCAAGGGTGGCCTGGGTGTCTGAAAACTGTGGCAGCAACTGTCATCCTAATGCAGGAAGCTTGGAAATTCACCCTTGGGCAGCACATTTTCATGTATGTACCCCACACCGTGATCTCTGGCCTGGAGAAAAAGGGGGACACAATGTCACCCTAAAAACAATATTTGTTGTAAACCCTGCAATGTTTTTATCATGCACATTACTTAATGACCTGTCTGAGCATGACTGTTTGCAGACAATGGAGGAGACCTATTCCAGCAGACCAGACCTGAAGAATGTGCCTCTGAAGAAGCCAGATTGGGAACTGATTACACTGACCAGAGCTCTAGAACTGAGCAAGGGAAAGGAGGTAAACATATGGACTAACTCCAAATACACCTTCAGTGTTGTTCATGCCCACAGAGCTATCTGGGAAGGACGTGGCCTGCTGACTTCTCAAAGTTATGACATCAAGCATGCAAAACAAACCCTTGCACTCCTGCAGAGCACCTGGAAGCCTACAGAAGTAGCTGTCCTTCATTGCAGAAGTCATCAAAAGGGGAAGACAACTCCTGAAGAAATTGCTTTGCTAACAGAACAAGAAAGATAGCAAAAAGGCATTTTTGCAGTAGTGCCACAGAAAAAAGTAGATTTAACAGGGTTTACTCCAAAATATGAACAGAGTGACCAAAAGTTAATTAAAGTTTTTAAAGCTGAAATTAAAGAAGGTGGGTGGCCTGTTACACTGATAGGCCAGGTTGTAGTCCCACCCCTGATCCTTCGAGAAATAGCACAGAAGGAACATGAGAGTGCACACTGGAGAACAGAAAACCTTTTAAAACATCTAGAAAAAGTAGTAATAGGGAGAAGAACAACTGATATTGTGCAATCTCTAACGAGCAAGTGTGAAACCTGTTGCAAAAACAACCCTGACACAAGCAAGAGAGTAGAGTTAGGAGTGACCAAGGCAGGGCATCTCCCAAGAGATTACTGGCAAATAAATTTTACTGAAATATCACGTGAGGAAGGATATCATGAATATGTGCAGGTATTGGTTGATGTGTTCAATGAATGGCCTGAAGCTTGTCCCTATCGCACCGGTGCAGTGGAGGAGGTGGTGAAAGCCTTGCTTGACCATGTAGTTCTGGGGTTTGGGGTTCCTTTAAGGATGTCATCAGATAGAACACTACACCTTGTTGCAACAGTGATTGGGGAAGTTAGCAAGATTCTGGGACTTACTTGGGACCTGCACACATCATACAGGCCCCAAGCAAGTGGCAAAGTTAAATGTATAAATGAGACCCTCAAGGCCCAGATTGGTAAAATCTGTCAAGAAATATCTATGACATGGGTTCAAGCTTTGCCTATAGCCTTACGGAGGGTCTGCATACAACCAAGGTGGAGGGACAATATAAGTCCCTATAGAAGCCTATATGGCAAATCATATCAAGTTCCACACATTTCGGGAAAAATCCACATGAGGGGAAAAATTGATTTACAGAAATACTTAACAGCCTTAAGCTCCATTTTGCAGAAGCTCCAGAAACTCATCGTGCTGTTCAAAGCTATAGGATTGGACACCCCTGCCAACCTGTTTCAGCCTGAAAACTGAGTCTTCATCAAATGGTGGACCAGCAACCCCTTCCAAGCTAAGTGGAAGGGACCACTCCAAGTTTTGCTGACCACCCTCACTTCTGAGAAAGGTTGCTGGGAAAAGATCATGAATCCACTACTCCAGGATGAAGAAAGCTTCTGCCCCGAGACCATCAAAACAGAGACTGATGCAAATCAAAATGATGTAGTTTAAATTGTTCTTTACATGTCTGTTGTTTGCCCAATTGGTAACCATGACTCAGGGCTCAGCCAAAAGTTACACAACACTGTGATCCAAAACAAATATATCCAGAACTCTTAATATGAGCAATTCCTGGATCTGCACCCAGTTACCACCTCTAGATGAATGTGATAACTGGCCATTTAAAATCAGAGAAGATTGAGAAGAAATTTAGAAAGGAACCCAAATTCTACATGAAGTGGGTTCAAAAAATTACACCTTGAAATTTGACCAGATCTTCCATGCCCTCACTTCATGGTTGCCAGACTGGGCCTGGGTGAAAGAAACATTTATAATTATTGTAATTGTAGTTATTATTTTTGCCATAGCTAGTTGTGTAAACCCAATGTTGTAGGTAGTGTAGTTTAGAGACTAGACAAGGTAAAAGCTTGTTAGTCTCCAAAAAGGGGGGAAATTATGCCTGATGGGGTTTTTTGTCCTTTTTCCATTATACTTTTACACTCTCTTATATATCCTTTTACCCTTCCCCATTCCTGTACTTTTTACTCCCTGTATCTCAACCCTATAACCCTTGTACCCTTGTCCTGCTCAGAATTCTTTGGGGAAGACGAAACATCCCCACAATCTCAAAAGCATGACGCACCAACTTTGAACAGAGCCCCATCACTGAGACATGTTTTTTGTAAACTAAGTAGTAATCTTTCGGGGGGGGCAATTTTAATAAGGGGGCAATTACTTCATTTGTTAGACTTCTCATTGGAGACTTTTAGATAAGTATGCTAATCTAGGGGGTCCATAAATTGTATACGGGGGATATCGTTGGGGCTCGAGTCGTTGTGGTGCACCTGGAATCCTATTAAACCAAGGTAATACCCTTTTCCTATACTGTGTGTCTGTGTCTCAAATTTTTATCAGCATTTAAGGCATCAGAAGAACCAAGCATTGTCTGGGTTTTACAGATGTATATTCCATCCTCCCACCTTGTGGTGACTTCAGATCTACAGAGATGACAGTCCTTTCCACAAAAAGAAAATAATGTCTTCTTAAACTAAACCACTCTGTAATTTAACAAAATGCTTCCCCATGCAAATTTGATCCAAGATCTGTATTGCAAGATTTAAGCTGCAGCATTAGCAGGAAAACTTGAGACATAGCTCTGCTGTGAAGTATTTTCCCAATTTGGTAATCTCTTGTTTTTCATAGATGAAACCCAAATTTTAGCAAACACTAAATATAAATAAAACTTACTTGTGTGTCTGACTCCATTCCATTCAGATTCCCTGTTCTCATCCAATGACAATGGTGTGTTTGCTCAGACCTCCATTTCCCTGCAGCCCCTGTAGAAGAGCTGTTCTGCTCTGACTTTGGCAAACATAGGAAACAATTGAGTTCAAAACAATCACCAATGTCTCTTACACATCTGCTCACAATAACACTACACATGGAAAAAGTAAAAATTTATCTTAGCAATGTAAGTGTATGGCACAGAAGTCTTAAAGAGGCACCTCTAAGTATCAAAATGAAATAAAAAAGCATAAACATTCTTTCATATAATTTCTCCTTTGTAAATGTCCCCATTTTCAGGACAGAATATGCTGTTTACACAATCAAAGCTCCATGGAGCATTTCCTTTCTCAAAGGTTACAGCCAGTGTGACGTATTTTGGTAGCTGCCAAAGGAACTCTTTTACTACAACATCTCACCACGAGAAGAAAGTATAAACTATCAAAGTACCTAGAGACTGCAGTCTGAAGAAAAAGGGGGTGTGTAGGGGCAATAAGGGAAAGCTTCAGTAATACAAAGCCATGAACACTCATGTTTTCATTTGAAAGTACATGAACAAGAGTGCTTATTTTAGCCACTTAAAACAACAATAACTAAGTCAGGAAAGATCATTATACCGGAATTAGGGAAACTATGCATTTATAAAAACAGTCTCCAATAACAAAGTCCCTTCTGGAGAAATGCTACCTTTTCTGCTGAATGTTAAGCAATCATTTTTAGCTCAGCTAATTATTAGTAGCTTGAAATGGACAGAGTTAATAAAGTGCAGCCCTATAAAGTTTTCATTGTTGCTGGTAGTGTTACTCTGTCAGTAAATATTTGGAGATTTTTCTCTCCTTCCCCTGCTGTTTCTTTCCAGTGCATTTTTAAAAATAGGTACATTTGGTTACTGTTGATTTTGTATAAAAAGGAAAACCAATGAAACAATGAAAGCAACTGCCAACATAGAACTGGAGTAAATCCCATCAGTGAATTACAGTCTTACAAAACTAAATCTGTTGCGGTTTAGATGATGTTATAGCAGACCTTACCCTAAAGCTTCTCTACCCAGCCCGGTTCAGCGCCTCAGTGCTCCAAACCCTCTGTCCCAGGGTTGGAGACTGCGCTGTCACCAGCCAGGGAGCCATAAGGCTAGCTCTGGTTCATCTGCTTCTACAACCGGCGGTGATAAAGGAGGCGAGGAGGGTCTACGCAGTGTGTCCATGGAAGATGTTTATTCGCATGGTGCAGCAGAGGCCAAAGACCTCCCCGAGGCAGAGATGCCTCGTGGGCGAAGGCCTCACATGCACAGACACATGTGGAGCATAGACACACGTGGAGCATAGACACACATGGAGCATAGACAGCAAGATGGCGGAGGGTAAGGGGTTTTATAGGGAAACAGAGAGGGGCAGGGACAGCACACAGGCCCAGTGACCTCTGGGTACAGGGGAGGTACAGGGGCGGAGTTAGGAGTACAGGAACCAATAGGGAAAACTCGAGGGAGTGGCCAGGACCACGTGGGGTGGGGAAGGCAAGACAATTGGTGACAATTACAGTCATTAAGAAAGGAGTGTGGGAAACGTGCAGCTATTATCACAATATTAATCCTGTTTACTTAGGAAAGAAAACAAGACCAAACACCTTCTCCCACAAAACAACAACAAAACCACCAAAAATTAACAACACCGAAAGACCTTTACAAAGCAAGGACATAATTGTCAAATAGTAGATAAAGTTTTACTCTATCAGTTTGGCAAAAATTACCAACGTTAATAAATAGTGTTTCATGTAACATCAAAATTCAAACATTGGTCCTACT
Source organism: Entomyzon cyanotis (assembly GCA_024500445.1). Classification (NCBI taxonomy): domain Eukaryota; kingdom Metazoa; phylum Chordata; class Aves; order Passeriformes; family Meliphagidae; genus Entomyzon; species Entomyzon cyanotis. The sequence continues at coordinate 90,067 of JAKEPQ010000576.1, read as the reverse complement.
GAAATCTGGGCAAAGCCAAATGGTTTGCAAAAATTACATAAGGTGATGGTTTGTAAATTCTTTCCTAACTGTTACCAAGCAATCTGCATGCTTTTGGAAGAAATATTTAAATAGGAAAATTGCTATTATATGTAACCATACACTGGTAATAGATTCTCCATCACAAGTGTCTTAGCATAAGCATTTTGGTCATCAGTCAGTAATAAGCCATATAAATTATACTTATATCCATTTAAAAATAAGAAGTATGTAAGTTTATGCTTATCTGAAAAAATATCTTGTCAAATATATGCTTCAAGTTAAAGGCATTTGTCAGATTCATACCTGAATTCTGAAGTTTGGGATTTAGATGGTTCTTTAAATTTTCAAAGGGAATCAATACATATCAATCCAGATGCCATTGGTTGCTATTTTTATTTTTATGTAATGTATGATTGCTGGAGAGTTTTATCTTGGTGTGTTTTCCAATATAATTGCCTTGCAGATATTTGTTTCTATTGAAAACATGCTTGTTCTGGTTTAATGCCTAAATAGGAATTAAGGCTCTTACTCAGAGGCACATATGTGTGAAAACACCAGCCTATGTAATTTCCACATTGTAAAAGTACTTGTTTTCTCTGAGCTTGTAATAAATTCTGTAATTCACTTTTAGAAAGTGTTTTTCCAACTTTTCCAGCTATTTTAAATCTCTCACTTGAAAACATTTTTTTTGAACTGCTAGTAATAAAACTGCTCAGAAAAAAGGTCTCTATATTTTCTAAAGATTCTACTCACAAAGCCTGGTAAATGGAAGCCTGTATATTGGTTTCTTGGAGATAATGTAGTAACAGGTACAAGTGCATACACAGTGTAGGTATACATATTTTAAGCGTTTTTTAATATATTATATATACATATTTTATATATTACACAGTCATAATTATTATCTATAGTATTAAGCTGGGCACAAGTATGAATTTGGAGATGAATGGCTGGAGATCAGCCCTGCAGAGAGGGATCTGGGAATGCTGGTTGGCAGCAGCTCATTGTGAGTCAACCAGGAGGGGGAATTGTGACCTGGGGTGCATCAGACACTGCACAGCCAGCTGGTCAGTAGAGATGGTTATCCCACTGTATTCAGCTATGGTGTGGCCTCACCTTGGGTACCATGTGCAGTTCTGGGCCTCACAATTTAAGAAGGGAGTGGAACTCTTTGTATGTGTCCACAGGAGGACAAAAAGTCTGGCGGCAAGGCTGGGAGGAATGTCCTATAAGGAGCAGTTAATGACTTTGGATTTGTCTAGTTTAGAGAAAGGGAGTCTGAGGGGTGACCCCATTGTTCCCTACAGCTTTGTGAAGAGGGAAGTGAAGAGGGAGGTATTGACCTCTACTGAGGTTTTCTCACTCTGGGAAGGCAGGGGAGCTCCAAAAACCCCCCTAAAAGAAGGTCCCCGCCGGGTGCTTCCACGCTGCGGGTGCGGAGCGGATCCGGGACCTGCGGAACCCGAGCTCGGGCTGTCTCCCCGAAGGCAGGATAGCAGGAGCCTTGGCAATTAAAGAAGATGCAGTCTCTCAGCTTTCAGAATCCAGGGTTTATTGGTAGGGATGACGGGGAGGAGAAGGCAGATGGGGCCGGGACGGAACGAGGAGGGAGGAGGCGGCGGGTTCCGAGGCGCTGAGAGCCCCAAATGAAAGCGAACATGGGGTTAAGAGGGATGGAAAGATGGGAGGGGTTTTGAGAGGATAGCCAACCGGGACGCAGGGGATACAGAACTGGCAGATAAACTGGGGAATAGGGGTGCAAGGGGGGCAGATACAGAACTTTAAAAACCAATAATACCACTGCGGGTAAAGAACTTTCTAGCTATTAACTATATAAGGAATAAAGAGGAGGAGAACTTCAGGAACCAATACCTCTGATTCCTGACCCATATTCATGGAGCTTAGCCTCAAAGCATGTCGGGGGGACGATTTTCTGTCACCCTAACCTGAAGGGTTCTTCAAACCCAGGGGGGTTTGTTGGTTAGTTCAGACTCGGAGCTCACTGCTACACTCTTCTCTTTGGAATCCAGTGATAGGATGTGGATGAATGGTTCAAAACTGTATCAGAGGATGTTAAAACTCAACATTTAGAAATCAAACCCTGCAACAGGGGGTCAAACCCTTCCTAGAAAGGTGAACAATGACTGTTGGTACTTTAAGAGGTATTTGGTCAAGGCTCCTAACAAGAATTCTTTAATTTTTGATCCGCTCTGAACTTGTCAAGCAGCTGACCTAGATGATTTTAATAGGACCTCGCCAAATGAAATCTTCTCTCTCCTCTTCTCTTCTCTTCTCTTCTCTTCTCTTCTCTTCTCTTCTCTTCTCTTCTCTTCTCTTCTCTTCTCTTCTCTTCTCTTCTCTTCTCTTCTCTTCTCTTCTCTTTGTAGAATTGTATTAATTTCACCTTGGTCCCAACCATAGCTTGAAGTCTAGTCCCCTCCTCCAGAGAAAAATGAGTCATCTCCATCTTCTAACAGTATAGTTCCTTCTCTGAAAGTGTCTCTATGAGTGTGAATTTAGTGGATGAATCTCTCAACTTGCTGCTCAACATATATGCACATATTAGACATTTCAATATCATAATACTGGGTATATATGTGCTTCAAGTTGAATGGAAATAATCAGGACCTTCATATCTATCTTCACATATAAGAATTTCTTTCAATAAGATGACAGGAAAATCATGTAAAGCAGTGCTTGTGCTGAAGAAGAATATGGAAAATGGTGGTATAGGACAAAGATGGGTTTCTTTGTTTTGAAAAGTCAGGCTGAAATTTAGAAAGTATCCTTCTGGTTAACAGTAGGAGAAATTTAATAATTTTAGTGATCACATCCATAATCTAGAATTAAATAATGGCTCTCTATGCCTTCTGTATATCAGCTTCAGATTTTTCTGTGTGCAGGCAGGGAGAAGAGGTGTGCAATCCTTAAATCTGAACCCTCCACCAGTATCAAAGGAAACTTTCCTGTTCACTTTGTTCAGTTTAGGATCAGTTCTTCCAGTCTTTTTCCTTCAGCCAGAAAATGTTGTCATGTCTTTAACGACAGAAGTTGGTACAAGTCTTGAGCAGAGACAAAGGCATTTGTGTGCCTGCTAGATTTGATTTGTATCACACAGTACCACAGAGATGATGTTTAAAAATGTCATCGCTCTTAATGAAGCCTAGTAGCGACAAGCTTGAGTAAACACAGCCCTAGTGTGCTCTGCTGCTTGGAGGCAGCACTTTCTCAATGTTTGTTGATGTGTTTGTCCAGTGTCAGAACTTGCCAACACTGGATTTCTTTTTAAGAATGATGAGAGTTTTAAAGATCTGTCTGGCAGAGGTTCGCAACTTCATTGCCAGTACAAGAAGAATAAAAAAGGGAAGGAAAGTGACCCCAGGAGGGAAAGTTTTGAATTCTAATGTTTCGTTTCTAAGACATGGTAGAAAGCTTGCTCCTAAAAACAGAAGCACAAAAGGAAAACCGAGTTTCCTTAACAAACATTTCACTTTTATTACTTCCCTCTCATCAATTCTTTCCTGGCTTCTCTCTTCTCTGAAAAAGGTGGCAGAAATCCACAAGTTTGCAACAAATTCTGCCTTTATTTACAAGCGACAGAGAATTCTTGAGAGCTCCTCAGAGCTCACTACCAGTTAGTGCATGGAAATCCTAAGAGTTGTCTGAGGCTTTGAACTACAAACATTTTGCCTTTTTTTCTGAGCCACAAGAGAAGACCGAATATTATAATGGACTCCCAAATGGACAGCTGTGAGAGCCTTGATGAGAAAGTAAATAAAGTGCATTTATATTCCAAATGTATTTATTTTAATTGACTGGATATAACTTTTTATGTGTTCACATTACAGAACTATACTGTCAAATGCATTCTACCAGGAAGAATATTTTTGAATAATGCATTCCACCACAAATGCTTGAAAGTTGCTCAACTAATCAACAAAAATGCAGATTCTGCCTTTATAGTTTATTTTGCTCTTTGAATATGTAAATCAAAGCCTGTTGTCCTCAACTGTGTAAGAATATAAGCAAGCAATTCAGGGAGTAGAAAGAATAGTATATAGTTATATAATCAATTATTATATAATTGTTCAATAAACAAATTGATTATATCTCATAGTGACTAGCTATTCTGCTTTTTTCCCAGGTTCATGGGTTGTAATGTCTGACCTATTTCACCTTACCTCTAGCCTCACCTCTGACCATCTATTCTTTTCCAGAAAACTTTGTTTTCTCTGTTCTTCTACCTCTTCTAAATGTTCTGTCACAAAACAATAACAATATATCTCTTCTCCAAACCCATTTATCACTGCTGATCAGTAAACTTCTCCTGTTGCCCTTGTATAGCAGCAATATCTACGTCTCTTAATATCTACAGTACAATCACAGATGTCCCTCTGACGTCTGTACTAAAATAATGGCTAAACCATACATTTTCTCCAAACATCACTGTTACCTTTTCACAAAATTTCATGGCACCTTTTCCTAAGACAAAAATTTTAATTTTTGTTTGTGAATTTGTCTAGTTTTTCTCCCTTATCTTCAGTGTTGCCTGACACAAATATAGTAAATAAACACATATTTATACAGAATGGTTTGCAAACAATTCTCAGACAATTTATTTAAATAAATTTGAAATAGTTCCTAGTTAATGAATTAGGATTTCTTAGAAATATTGTGGATAATTAAGTTCTGCCTCTAATCTTTCTGACTGCTGAGATATAGTCCCGCTTTTCAGTGAGGTAAATCTGCAGAACAGTTTTACTAATATAATTGCTCTTCTAAAAGAGAATAACGAAAAGAAATGTTTATTTTAAATTAGTTCTCATTATCATTATTATTATCTATATTATTACCATGAATGAGATAAAGACCACAGCTGCATTGTGATGAATAAATGGCCCCAACCCGCAGCTCAGGAATATGTTGTAAATGGGGGCTTTGACATCATTCATTACCATAAGTAATTGAAAAGTTAAAGCTGGGGCTGTCATTATCACAGCTGAGACCTATGGAGACAGTAAGTGTTTCAGCAGTTTTTTAGTTGTTCAGTATTGTTTACGACAGGCTGTAAAAGGTCTTGTCCCCTGGATTAAACAATGCATAAGAACTGCACAGTCTCTGTCTTGAGAGTCTATGGTCTAAGATGAGGCAGAAACAATATGTTTGCACATATAAACAGTATTTTCATAAGAAACACCTATGGTTTACTTTACAGTATCTTCTTTTCATGAGTTCCTTCTTATCATTGTTGTTCCATGTTGTTATCATTGCCAATGTCCATCAGGTGCTGATGTGATCCTCAATTGTTTAACCACTGGCTAAAGGGCCACTTACTACATTATAATTCTGACTTTCCTACTTGCTGTAAAGTGATTAAAAAAAAAAAAAAAGTCACGATTCTGTTTTACAGCATGAAATAAAGATGTTTTAAGACTCTTACGGAGGGATTTCCCCCATGGTTAAGTGTAGCAGTGTGTCCCTGCAGGTTTTGGTGGTTGAGAGCATTGGTTCTGCTCTCACCCCCACTCCCTTTTTCCTATATGGCTTATGTTCTAGAAGTTTCTTCTTTGTTCTCCTTAGTTCTGTATGTTATTGGTTCTTTTGAATTATGTACCCTCCCCTATCAGAAGTCTATTGGTGTGTACCCCTTTCCTTCTTCCCTCTGGCCTTCCCGGGTTGGCTCTCTGGAACTAACTCCTCCCCTTTTCCCTTCCCTTATAATCCCCTGCAAGCCTGTGTTCAGGGTTGCAGTCTATGGGCTTTCAGCCCCTCCGCCCGTTCCCTGTTCTCCATCCCCTTTCGCCGCCCCTGGACCCTCACCCGAAGATCCTAATAAATTCCCTGGAAGACCACAGACTGCATCCATACATTTCTTCATCCCACCTCGTTTCCCACTGAGCTTCTGTCCCCTGAGCGCCACGCCACCCCTGCGTGCTCCCCCGCTCCGGCGCAGCCCAGTGCGCGTCACAGCGCAGCCGTCTGCCTTTCTGTGTGGCATTGGGGCTTTTGGCTGCTTTTCGGGGACGCAACGCCACAGTTAAGGATTACAATAGTCTGCCCAGGAAGAAATAAAGAAGTTTGCTTTCATGCAGAACATACAATACTTCCCCAGGCTTTGTACTATCCTGTCATAGTGCTTATATTTTTTTCTTAATGATCAGTATGTACATATAGAGATACTGTAGTTTACACCCTCGGCTGCACTACATGACCATGAAAAACCAGGACAAAATCAGGCTGTCAGTCAAGCTCATAAAGGTATACTATTGATGGAAAGCATTAAGGACTAATGTTTGAAATAATGGGTTTTACACTAGGCTCATTTACATTCATGACAATATTCAGTTTTAAAATTTCAGATTTTTTCCTACAGTCTCACAAAAGGAAAATATTTATCATTTCCCTACACTCAATTATTTAACATCTTAAGGGAGATAAAACCTTTATGTATGCTCAAATAATTTTTAAAAGTGTTAATTTTGGTTAGAATTAATTCAGTTTTATAAGGCAAGAGAGAAGAGAAAACAGGAGAAGAAAAATGTCAACAGTTCTTTGTACCCTGCCATTTTTATTCTCATTCATACATAAAAATAATAATTCTCAGTAATGAGACTCACAGAATTTGAAGGTAGAGACAAGGACATACACTTTTAAAGGTACTCACTGGCCAATATGTTTGATTCCAGATTGAAGCTGTATTCAGTCTTAGTCTAAATATTCTAGTTGATGTAAATTTATTTATCTTGAGTAAGCTAGTCCACAGTTTCTCTTTGGTGTAAAATATTTTGTTTAATCTGGTGTAGCTGACAGTGTTACTTTAACCTAATATCTACTTTCATTCTCTCACATTGCAACTACTGTTGCGCTTATTTTTTTTTTTTAGGTAATTATAGCCATTTATCATATCCTCATCACACTTACTTTATTAGTGTGCTCAGGTGCACATATCCAGCCAGTTTAAAGTATTCTTGTAAATGATTCCTTCCATACCCTGAATATTTGTTCCTTTTCTCTGAGGTTCTTCCAGTTTGCTTGACAGAATTTGAACAAGGTGCCTTAGGTTCAAAGAAGTTTTCTCAGGCGCATCTCAGCAGGTCATATTGTAAGACAAGTATTCAGATATATTTCATATTTCATATTCATATTTCCTGAGCACATTCGTGGTAACATATGACCACAAAAGAAACAAGAAGAATTTTTTTTTTGCTCTCAGGTGAGCAAAAAAAAAAAATTTACTAGTACTGATGATCATCTGGGATGGTAGTTGATATAAAACTGAGTGGTGCTACTTAAGAGGCATATGCTATGGTGTGCTATGTGTTCAGATGTATCTTGCGGTGAAATACACTCAGCTACTCTTTTTATCTAATGTAGATGGCTGGCTGCAAAACTTCTCTGTGTCAAACTACATTAGCATGATTGTCAATGTAAAATTAATTGACAAGCCTGGCAACTGGCAGAGCTATCCCTTCAGGGCTTGGAGGTTAAATATCTGTGTGAAGTGATGTTTCCTGAAAAGCTTTACATAACTGTAGCAGTATTTTGGGCAAGCATTTAATGTTTCAGCTGATGGAAGTTAGCAATGAAGAGAGAAAAAACACAGACACTTGAGCAAGTGTGCTGGGTCATAGCTTGCTGACAGCCTCACCACTGTACCAAAAGGTTAGAATGCTCAGGACATACAGTCTTTTAAGGTCTGTCTTAATGTCTATATGATTGCATTTGATAAAAGGTGCTAGTGACACAGACAACTTGTAGCTTCTTTTACTGGAGGAGTGTTCATCTTGAAATACCCATTTCTTACACAAGGGCAAGAAAGGTTAGGTCAATCTCTTAATCAGCAGTTTTTATCGGAGAAGAATGGGAAGAGAGACAAAAAAGGAGTCTTCATTTTTTGAAACTTTATTATTGATCCACTGCAGGTGTAGCCCAATATCTTAGCCAGTAAGCAATGGTGGTTTCTGCATTTGAACTGTAGATTTTCTTTCACTAAAAATAAGCTTTTTATAATGCAACCTATTTTATTATAAGGGAGAATGTATAACATGCATATACATTTGTAAAACATGAATAAAATTATTGATGATATGTTGGAGCTCTTGTTTTTCTTCTCTGACTCCTATTTCAATTTATAACTACATGAGATCATAAGAAAGCTCATCATCATTAGTCTTCTCTGATGCTCTTTTATAGCCACTTCAACCCATATCTACTTTGAGTTAATAAAAGAAAAAGTTTACTCTCCTCTGAAGGCTCATTAGTTCAGAACTATAGGCAGAGCCAGAACCACACCTACCTTCAGTCTTGCCTTCAGTCATAGAATTGCAAAATCACACAATGGTTTGGATTGAAAGGGTCTTTAAAAATCCTCTAGTTCCAACCCACCCTGCCATGGGCAGGGACACCTCTCACTAGACCAAGCCGATCAATGCCATGTCCAACCTGGCCTTGGACACTGCCAGGGTGGGGCAAAGAGATGATTCCAGGGATGGAGCATGACCTGTTGAAGGTCCCTTCTTAAACAAGGAAAGCAGGACTCTATATGTTCTGACCCTGTACCAAAATGTGGTGATATCCAAATGATACACTGGTGTTTATTTCTAAAATCATATAATATGTTTAGTGCAACAAGGTATCTGAAGCAGGAGCTTAAGTGCACTTCCTCATCCTTGCTCAAGTCAGAGGAAACACACACTAAAATAATCTTTGATTACACAAAGTAATTCTTTTACATTCAAGACTGTTTCAAGTGTCAGAAATACTGCAAAAGTTTTAAGGTGTGCTCACAAGGAGTCAGAATGTTAAAGCATATATTTGAGTAGTAAAGATGATTCAGAGATTTTTAAGGATAAGCAACTTAATTTGAATATATCAGAGTTTGTATTTCTTACTCACACATATTTGCTTACATTTTGTAAGTCTAGGATGGGTTCTCCCTAAAGGAAGACTCTAAATGTCTGAAGCCTCAGACTGCTTTTTTTGACTAAGTCTCATTCTGCTCCTTCCAAGTCTAGCTGTAGTTTTAAAAGGTTGGCATGCCTTCCTCAGCATTTGCAGTTCATCCATTTCAGCTTGTAGATCACTCAGCATCCCATCTTCCCTGGAGAAAGTCTTACAATGTGAATTCATATGGGATAGGAAATCTTCCCATCATTAGAATACGTATTTTTATGAAGGAAAAACAGATCATGGATATATGGCCAAGACCTAAAGTCCTAAGTGAGATGACTATGGGAATGCAGAGTAGGCTGTAGTTAGCAAAAAAACAGTCCAGCCATTGAAAATTATATATTTATATTTATTATATTTTATTATATTATAAAATTCTCAGTGCAAGGACAAGATCAACTGAAGTAAAATCAACTAATTAAAACCACCAAAAAAAATTGGCAGTCATGGGCATGAAATTATGATAGAGCAATTTTTAATTTTTTTTAAAGCTATTGTTACCTCAGGGCTGCAGCAGTGTAAACCCTCGGGCAGCCACCCCCCGCTGCTGGGGGGAGGGTTGCCCTGGAGCTGGAACACGCGGGGAGGGCTCTCCGTGGCTGCGAGCTGTGGGGCTGTTCAGACTCGGTCCTCGCAGAAGTGTCGCAAGTTTAGAAAGGTAGCTGTCTCGTTCCAGGTCTCCATAGTGATTTTATTTAGGATAACAGGGGGAGGGGTTGGGGGATTGTGGAGGGGAGAGGGACGATTAGGGAGGAAGTGGATTCCATCGAGGCCGGAATGAAAGAGCCCGTTCTGGGTCCCGCTGGGGTTTTTATCCCTGGGGCTGGGAGGCAGTCCTGACTCACATCATCCAGTCAGGAGGGGTCAAAGGGGTGGGGTCAGGGGAGGGAAAATGCATTACGACACAGGGCTTAACATTTCTGCTGGTTCCCATGTTTACAAAAATATTTTAATTTTAAACCCTTGAGCATATTGGCAGTAACTATGTGAAAGGTTGTTAATTTGAAGCATGAAATAGTGACTACACCAGGGAACACAGCAAGAAGTATTAGCTTTATGCATATGGTGTTTCATTTATTTGTATAAATGAATCATATATATTTAGTAATCCTGAAGAAATTGTTATTTTCATTACCAAAGCAACAAAGTACTTCTGCCAAAAATCTTTATTTTTATTTATTAAATATTAAATAGGGCTGCAGAGGAAAAAGAGAAAAACTAAAAATTCACTGCCATTGGTCAGAGCCTAAATTCTAGGTGTCTATATCTAGTACAAAATTCATAGTTTTAGCCTATGCTACATGGGAGATCTGAGCACCAAGGATAGAAATTCAAAAGTCTTCTTACATGAGTCATCTGGCTTATCTGCCGCGCCTAAGCCTCCAGCGCCTCCTGAAGGCGTGGGGGAGTCATTGCAGCCTCTCTGCCTCGCCTGAGCCACTAGCGCCTCCTGCCAGCTGTGCTTGGAACTACACCAAAGGGGGAACTGCCAAACGGGGAGGAAACTCCTGGTATTGTTTTTGTCGTTTGTTTGTTTGTATTGTTTCTTTTGGCTTGTTACATATATAAATATATGTATTCTAATAAATAACTGTTATTCCTTTTCCTATATTTTTGCCTGGAAGCCACACAATTTTCTAAGTCACAATAATTTGGAGAGAGGGGTTGTCTTTCCATCCCAGGAAGATTCCCACCTTCCCTGGCAGATATTTGTCTTTTAAACTAAGACAACATGAGAGGGAATACTAAATCCCTGTGCTTAACATATAGAAAACTTTCAGAATGCAGCACAACTGAAGATTAAATAAAGGACAGAAGTGCTCACAGGACTACCTTACCAGTGCTTAATTCTGTGTCAGTACCTTCATTCTAAGTGAAAAGTCATCAAAGTATTCCCAAATTTTATTCCTCTCAGTTGCATATAGTAGCAGATTTTGGTCCCCAGCTGCCTTGGCAAGCCCCTTCCCCTTCCCCTTCCCCTTCCCCCTCCTCCTTTCTTGCTTTCTTTCTCCTCTTCTCCTTTTTTCCCCCTTCTCTTTCCATGAGTGCTTTTCACATGAGAGGCACACAGTCTTGGTTTTATGATCATCTTTACTTCAGTGTAATTGTTTCAATGTGCTCACTGTAGCTTTAATGCTTCAAGCCATAAAATTTAAAGACTTCAGAGATTTCACCTGAATGGAAAGAGTTTGTTATGGTTGAAAATGACATACACTGCTGTTAATTTAAATAAATACAAATAAGCCCCCAGAAGTGTTGTCCAGATGGTTTGTTTCTTTAGCAGAAATAATGTGGTGGGTGGCAAATCCAGAGTTCATTAAGATTTAAAAAATCCATTTGCTAAAGAGAAAATGCAAAAGCTGCCAATAAAAGCTTTTGCACAGCCACAAGAATGCTGCTTTCAAACTTCTTGAATTTTTAATGCATTTGGGAAGAACGGGGAGTGGAGGAAGAGAATTAATACAAATGTTTTCAAGGTGAAATATTTCAACATTTTTAATGGACTCCAAAATGTAAGCTCTGAAGCTTCTGTTCTTGTTGCAGAAGCAATGCAGTTGTGTCATTGAAATTCAGAGAGTCTTTTCATTGCCAAAGAAAACACTCTGACCACACAAACTTAAGAAACATTTTAGCAGGCAAAATCTCCATCAAATACAAAATAATATCTTTTTTAATCTCCTCTTTTTTCCTTTTTTCCTCCTTTTGTCATCAGTTTCTATTGTACAAGGAGAACTTTTACTGTGTACTTTTTAAATTCTCTAACATGAAGACTATCTGGAAAGTTATATTTGACAAAAGCATTTTCTTAAATACCAGCAGACCTTCTATTATAGTTTCTCAGAAAGATTTATTCTTCAACTGTGGTTTTTAAGCCTGGATGGCACAAATCCTGATGCTATACTCAAAAACCAAAAGTTACATTTACCTTGGTGTTGCTTGATTTTCATCAATTGTACAAGAATTTATTCCCTTTTCACTTGTGCACCATCTTCACATAACAATTTTCGCAGTCTTTTGAATGAAACATTCTTATTTTTGGTTGTTTTGTTGTTTCTTCTCACTGAAACTATACCTCATTATAAACTTTTGTACATTTGGCCCTACATTTAAATAATGGTCTGTTCCAGTACAACTGTTTCCTGAGTACTTATATTATTAGACATTATCTGGTTTTCAGATTACTGCATGCCAGGTCTTGTATGAGATGAGTTTTTTTAGGATCAGTCTCATTTTATATTTTAGGCAATGATCGTTATCTATTCTGGTTTATTTGATGTACTGTTGCATTTTCCCTCACATTGAAAAATTCTTCCAAGTTATTATAATGTGTAAATATAACTGTTAACTTTGAATTTCTCTTTCTATTTTTATGCATATTAAATAAAACAGACACCATTAGTGATTACTACAAATTGAAAACATAAAAAATTTGCAGGCAACTAAATTGTTTACAGGTTTAGTCACATGGTTTTGATTTGGGGTCTTCCTACTGTTATGAACGCAATCTTTTAAAAGACTGATATGAGATACTGATCTGAAATACTATAGCTTCCTAATAGATTCTTGTGGTGGTTTTGATTGGCCCAAACTTCAGTAAAGTATTTTTTAACATCTAGGAGAAATTTGGACCCTTCAGAAGCTGTTGTGGTAAGCCTGGGGAGGTGTCTGAGGGGTGGGGAGTGGCACAAAGATGGCTCCTGTATGTCTTGAGTGAAAGTTCTGGAAGTTTTTACATCAAGTCCAGCAGAGCCAATCTCTGATGGCTCTGAAGGTGATGGACATGCTGCCGGCCAAGTTTGGGCCAATTAGAGGTGCTAGTTACGCCTCTGTGAAAACATATTTAAGAAGAAATCAAAACAAGGCAGGCACACACTTCTTTCACTTCTTTGTAGTCAGAGGAGGAGAAAGTGGAGGTGAAAATATGTGAAGGGAGAACAGCATGGAAACGCCAAGGTCAGTGAAGAAGGTGGGGAAGGAGGTGCTCTAGTGCTCCAGGCGCCGGAACAGAAAACCCTCTGCTAGCCGTGGTGAAAGCCATGGGGGAGCAGGAGGTTCTTCCTGCAGCCCATAGAGTCCACAGGGGTGCAGAAATTTACTCACAGCCCACGCTAGAGGAGCAGGTGGATGCCTGGAGAAAGCTGTGATCTAGTTTAGAGTCTCATTGAAAGAGTTAAAACTGCAAAGGCCTTGCAAGGGAGAGAAAGGCCTTGCTCCTGGCATGGAAGCAGCATGGCCTTGGCTAGGGAGAGTCTGCACTTTATAGAAAAGAGGACTCATGTTGCAGCAGAATTCAGGCGGGATGTTGCTCGTGAGATTGGACCTATGCCAAAGAAGTTCCCAGAGGACTGTCTCTTGTGGGAGGGACCCCATGGCTAAGTAGAGAACTCCTCTCTCTGATTGGACTGACTAGAACACCCCATACCCTGCCCCCTGTCTGTGTTGCTGGTTTGGAAAGAGGGAAGGGGGGTGAGCGCAGAGACTGCTCCTTAAGAGAGTGGGGGGTGAGAGGAGAAAACTGTCTGGATAGAAAGAGAAATAAGTAGAGATAAAGAGTATTTGTAGTAGAAGAATTGTGGTGATGAATAGATTTATGGACTTGCTCTGTGGACTGAGAAAATACCCCATACCCTGCCTCCCTACGCGGGCTTGTTAGTTAAAAAGAGGAAAAGGAGTGAATAAAAATAAGTTCGTAAGAGGGAGGGGGGGAGTGAACAAAATAATGTATGAAAAGTTTATTTTTGCCTTGCATTTTATCCTCCAACTCTGTTAGGTAATTAAATCACTTTTTTGCAACTTTAAGTTAGAGCCTGTTTGCCCTTTTTTTTCTTCGTGCGTCCTCCTAGCAATGTCCTATCTTGTTTGACTCACTAAATTGGTGTGTATTCTTGCAGTTTTTTTTGTTGCAGCAAAAGAGAGTCAAGGTGCCTGGCGTTTAGTCAGAGTCAAACCCCGACAATTCTATACTGTCAGTATCACACAGTGATATTCTTATTCCTTCTCCTACTTCCCCTAAGACTTTTTATCTCTGTCTTGTTTACCTGTTTGGTTAAGATGTTTATGCTATCAGGCAAAATCCCAATCTTACAAAATTTTAAGACGTTCCAGCAGAGACATAAAATATTCAAATGCCTGCCTGTTGCAAAAGTACTCACACCTTATTTTGCTGTGAACTTCATTTTATATTGAGTATAGAATTCTCAGATAAATACAGAAGCTTATTCTTTCATAATAATGCTATTATTTATTATTATGAATATAGTACATTATAGTAAAAAATCAAGTGCTCTTCTAATAATTGGTTCATGGAGCAATATATGCTCTTGTAAATTTTAAAAGTGTACACAATAAATGGGCTTTAAGCTTGGGACATTATTTTTAATCACTTTTCAGTTCTTTCTTATAAAATTCAAACAATATCATATCAATGTCAAACATAAGGTAATAGGCTTTATTCTGAAAGTGTTTATCTATTTAAAAGCTGAACTGGATCTTTATTGCCACACTTTTATTCATAATAACAAGTAGGTATAATTTCCAGATCCATATACCTGATAACACAGATTATATTTTTACAGCATTTTCATATTGTGTAGATTTTACTATTTGAAATATAAATATTTTCTCTTTTTGCATGAATTAAAATTATTTAATACTATCCTGAACTTAATTAATTATTTTACCTGTGGGATCAAAATGAACATGCATTGCTTTCATTCCAAACTGCACTATTTCCAGCTCAGGTATTTATGATGTACTAAATTTTTAGTTTCTATATGTATGCATAAATATAAACAGGGAATAAACTTAATAAAAAATGCAATATTTGCTTTAGCTGAGCCCCGCAAAGCAGCTATTATCTTTACTTCAAACATATTCCAGACAAGTGTTTTGAAAAGCAATGTTGGCATTTTTTTTTTATTTTATAAGAAAAAGACTGCCAATATATATTTTAAGAGAAAGATGTATTTGCAAAAAAAATCTTTTCTAAGCTAGAATGGGAGTGTGTCCTGCAAACAAGAATTCCTGCTGTCTACTGCTATTGATAAGTAATCAGACATATCTCCACTCTTCCACATGTCTTCCCTTTGCTGATCAGGCTAACCCCCAAAAGCTGTGC
This sequence comes from Entomyzon cyanotis, assembly GCA_024500445.1. NCBI lineage: Eukaryota > Metazoa > Chordata > Aves > Passeriformes > Meliphagidae > Entomyzon > Entomyzon cyanotis. The sequence goes on along the minus strand of JAKEPQ010000576.1, from coordinate 74,979 downwards.
TATGGGGCATCCATTCTCCTGATTAGCAAAGAAGCAATCTGCTGGAGAAGAATAATTCCTTTATTAGTCTGGTGAAGTATCCTTCTAATGAACTTTGCCCTTACTGAAGCCATAATGTTCGATGACATCTGACAATCTGGAGCAGAGTCTGTCCAGCCAATGATGAGGGAGAAGTAATAAAACAAGGGTCTTCTTGGTCTTGCAGAATGTTCATGCTTGCTCTGAGCATACTCCCCAACTGTGTCTAATTAAAAGCATTCTTTCTTCTTGATTACTTTTGTGTATTGCTTTCAAAACCAGACATTTCCCACATATTCAGCATTGGTTTGGCAGCCTGAATAATTTCACCAGAGCATGCTATAGAACAATGAAGTATTTATCTTGCTCTATTAATATTACTTAAATCCTGCTGGGAAAAAGACATCCCTGGTGGTGGAACATTTGACTGGCCTTGAACATGTACATACATAATATCATTGGCAACTCTTTATCACATAAAGGTTAATTTTAGGGTTTAAAATCCTGGGCCATATGACACAATGTTTTAACACTAAAATATACATAGTGCAGTAAGATAAAATAGAGCCTAACTACAGAAAAAAAATTTTGCTATGATTCTTTTTACTCTATTTAAGACTAAAACAGTTCCTTTGATCTTCCTTCATTTCCATATTTTCATAACATTTCAGTGTTACTCTCACTTCTTCCACATGCCAGGATATTTGTGTAGTGCTTTATGCAGAGATATCTAGAGTCCTTCCTTTTTTCTTTTTCTTTTTCTTTTTCTTTTTCTTTTTCTTTTTCTTTTTCTTTTTCTTCCCTTTTCCCTTTTCCCTTTTCCCTTTCTTTTTTTATAATGTCCTATTTAAGATGCATAAGAAAAAACCTGGGGAAATATGCAGAGGATTGTAATACAAGGTGTATCATTTATATCTCAAGGTAAACATCTAAAAATTGAGGTAAAATCTTTACATATATCTCACAATAAGTGCTACTAAATTAATTCTTTATCTTTCTAGCAGAAGAAAAATATCACAAGTAAATACCAGTGAATGACAGGGAAAATGCACCATATTATGTGTGTGTGTGCACCTTTAACATGAGCTTTGTCTCCTTTTCCAGGTTTATGAAACTGCATAACCATTCTTTATTTAAGAGAGATTGACAAAGGCTAAGACTGGACTAACCTCTTGCTACAGTATCACAGTTCTGAACTGAGCCTTCATCTATGGCTGATTCTGAATCAACATTAATAAAATGCTCCTTTGCAGGACTAAAGGTGTACAGACTTCAAAATGTCAAAGAAGCTAACATAAAATTTCACAAATATTAGAGACAAATAGATAGATAGATAGATGCAGTGAATTCACTTGGGTCGAATTTTAGAAGTAACTATGGAAACTAACTTTTCTCTGAAGATATTAAAAATCTTTTTGGTAACGATTCTGTGCCACCTACTCTAGGTGAAGCTGCTTTAGCAGGGAAGTTGGTATAGATAATCACCAGAGGTCCCTTCCAGCCTCAACTATTATGTGATTCTGTGATATTTAAAGACTATTTGAGGAGAGTAATTTTGAAATAAGTACAATTGAGAAATTTTAAATGAGATGGCAATTTGTGGTTTGCTTAATTGCAACTGACATTAGTCCCAGTGCTATACATATATTTGCTTATCTTCTAATCAGGACACTGATTATCTCTCCATGGGTTATTTAGAAGGCAGGAAAAGGCACAAGCAGGAGAAAGGGTTAATCACAGTGTGAGAGCACTGTTACAGAGGTTCTCAAAAAGAATGAAGCCTGAAAAAATAGACACAAATATATTCTATATTTAATGATCCATAGAGTTGCACCAGCATTGCAGGTAGTGCATTGAGCCATGATATTTGCTGTTCAGATAAATCACCTTTAAAACTTTTCTTTGAGTGAAGCTTGTTGCTGGCCTCTTTCTCTGTATTGTATTTCCATTTAGTTCAACTGCCATATTCTACTAGGAAATGATGTTTAAAAAATGATGGTAATTAAAAAAAAAAAAAAAAAAAAAAAAAGCTGATTGACAGGGAATATGGAAATTGTCTATTTCTTCTATTCCTTAGATATTTCAGTGCAATTGTCCCAGTCCACAGCAACTACCTGTTGCTGTGGCCCTGGCTCAGCTGAGCGTCCCTAGCCCATTGCACAGTGGCACAGCCCCACGGGATGAGTCGTGGGAGTAACTAAAAAGAGTGCTCCCGGGGAGCCTTGAAGTGAGACGCTATTGGCCCAGCTCGTCTCCCCTCCCACATTACATATAAAAATTAATTCTAGAAAGTTCGTCTTTGTTTGCCAATGCCGTGTTCTCTGATTGGAAAATTCAAAGTTCTGTACCCTCCCCCCTTATTCCCTCATAAGATTAAGTTATTGTCAATCCAGAGTTTTGTGTACCCCATTGGCCCTTTCGGTCTCCCCCCCCTCCCTTTTTTTCCCCGCTTTATAAGCTGCCACACGACGCAGAACCCCGCTTTCGGGTCGCTGATCCAGTCCCATCCCGTCCCTCCTCCATCTCCCCTTACCCTTTTAATAAACCTCCTGGACCGCCGACTCGACTGCCTGCATCTTTTGCCTCCGCTCCTGATCTCCGGGTCGTGCTGCTCCCCCGAGAGCTCTGCCTTTTCTCGAACACCCCGCCTCCCTCCAAGAGCGAGCTGCCCTGCCGGGGCTCCGAAACGGCGGCCAACCCGGTCCCGAACTGAGTTAGGGGGTTGTGAACCCCATCAACTACCGCAGAAAAAAAGGAAACAAAATATATGTTGACTAGATGTTATCTAGATGTTATTAGACAGAACCTGAAAACTGGACCTGACAAAGCATTTGGCACAATAAGAGAGAATCTCTGGAAATGCAGATGAAATTTTCATGTTTCTTTGCACTTCATGAAACTGATATTAGAGCTTAAAAATTCAGTGTTTTGTTTTGTTGGTTTTTGGGGTTTTTTCCCTTCTAGAAGTTTACCTAGGGTCCTTCCGCCTAATTTAATGCAGTATTTTATGTTCTTACAAATGTTTTATAGCTCCAATATAATAGATTTAATACCAATACCAGGCAGTGAAGCTCACTCTTTAGTTGCATCCAACATTCTCTCTGTAACAGCTCTCTGGGAACTCGCCTGAAATTTCAGATTAACAAGTTATATCTATGCTGTTGTACTTGATTTTGCTCAGCTAAATAGTGTTTGAATTACAGAAGCTGTTTAATAGAGTTGGCATTCAGCAAGTATTTAACTGCAATTAGTAGATGTAGCATTTTTTCTCACGAAGTGTGATTTTTGTTTTGGAATTCAACATGACAGCCTGCCCAGGATCAAACTTTATCTGAGGACTGCTGTTGTTTGGGAAGCATGTTTGTAGTCTCTTTTAAACATTGAAAATTTGCACTTCAAAGCAGCACAGAAAAAAGTCATTGCTAGCTAGAGGGACAGCTGAAAGATGAAGTGAAAACTACATGGAAAACTGTTGCTTCTAATCTGTTTGGGTTTTGGGGTTTTTTGGTTGTTTTGTTTTTTTTTTTTTTTTGGGAGGAGGGAATATTTCTATTAAAAAAGAAATACAAAATTGGTCAATGTTTGCCATTTTACAATGGACCTTTAACAAAATCATAAAATGGGGTGGGTTGGAAGGGAGCATTAAGATCATCTAGTTTCGACCTTCCTCCCATGGGCACATCACTTTCAACTGGACCAGAGAATCCAAAGGGAAAATTAAAAAGCAATCTTTACTGGTGAATGTCTGAGATGGATGGATGTCAAGACATGTAGTACTCAAACATTTACATGCCTCATGATCCTTTTCACCTGGAAATGAAAAGGCAACAGGTGCAGAATCACAGAGAAAGTTTTTTCTGGAAAAAAAAAGAATTAAAATAAGAAATGAGCATTTGTACTCTGGAATAGCTGCTGTATTTCAATCATATTGAAATACAGAAATGAAAGATGCATGAAAACTTACAGTATTTTGGTTTTTGAGATAACAAACACAGCAGTTATGAGATCTGTAACCAAAGAAAATACCATGGACCAGATTTCCAAAGATAATTAATAAAGATACTTCAGTACCTCAAATGCCAGACTACGCTGAATCTAGGTTTATCAGTTCTACTGCAAATTCTGCTAAAAATACAGTCTAGACACATAAAAATCTGCAGAAATCTGTACTGTGACTTTTTGCTTTGCTGGAAATGCAAAAATAACCCACCCAAAACCCCTAGGAACTGGTAGTGTGAAAGTATCTCTGCATTTCTAGTATTTCAGCAGTACACTAAAGTTCTAATTCTTTGTTTTGTTTTGTTACTAAAGATTCTTGCCTGTTTCTGGATGTTTATTGCATTGCATATGGAACAAAAGCTGATACAGTCAGAGAAGTATATTTTTCTATGGGATCTTTTTGTCCAAAAGACTGCCTTTTCCTTAGAGTTCTGTTGAAAATTTTCTTTTTATTTTGTGTTTCATATAGTCTTGAATACTCAGTCAGCTAGTTTTATAGGTTAATCCTCCAGAGCTTTTTCTAAAGATGAGATTTTGTTGACTTAAAGATGTAGTATCATTAGTGGGCCTACTGTGGATGCACTACTCCAAAAGCAGGCATCCAAAAGGATTTTCCATCTCTTTTGTATCAGTTTTGAATATTATTCTAAAATTTCAAAATGCAAAGTTCATATAGCCGTAGAATAATTAAAGTGTGAAAAGATGTTTAACATTATTGAGTCCAACTGAACTTTATTTTGCTGGAATGAAGAAACCCAAATTGAAATTGCTATTTTCAATTACATGTTTAAAAAGAGGGAAGGAAAATTCTGGCTTTATTTTGTGGTATCATGTGATAATTAAGAATCCTGAAAGAGAAATGAAGTTAGAAATGGAAAATTAACAAAAACTAGCCTATTAATAATAACTTCTGAGAACTCTGTATGGCAACTATATTTCCTTTCAGCTATGCAGTCAAGGTGTATTACTAAAAACAGTAAGAGCAATAGAATTTAAGAGGGATGAAAGGCATGCAATCTTATTAAAAACTTATTAAATTGACATAAGGATATTCTTCCTACAGTTTTGAAACCTAGTCAAATTCAGCACAATTTTGCCCCCTTTATGCTCCTTGACTGATCAACTGCTTTCTGTGCTATTAACCAAGGTCTTCCTGAAAACTTGCATTATTTTCATTTCTTGACTTTCCTTTCCTGGTCACTCTTTGTGGCTAGCACAGGTCTTTCCCATGAGAATTTCTTTTGTGTTTTATAAACAAAGATAAAGTTTGGATGTTATTAAAAACAGTGTCTTGAGATTTGGACAGTTCAGGCCTGGCCAATCAGGCCTAGGGGGAGGTTTCTGACTGACCAATCTGGGTGACCTCTGAAAAGTCTATATATATGTTGGATTCAAACAATAAAGCACTTTTTCTATGCCACGCTGAGAATCTGGGCTTTCCTTCTCTGCTAGCGGCTCAACAGCGACAACTCTTCACCTGTGTCAAACAGCCTTTCAAAGAACAGGAAGCACTCTTTTTCCTTCCACCCTCCATTTCCAATTCCTTACTTTTGTTCTTCCAGGGCCTTTTTCTGCAGAAAATGTGATGCACAAGAACAATTCACAGTCAAATTAGCTTTTCACTGTTTATTGTTTCAGTACAACTTTCTTACCTGACAAATGAAAGTCACTCCCATGACATCATCTCTTGGTAACAGTCCCAGCAGGGATTCTAAAGAACTGCTAATACAGTGCCATGACAGCAGTTCACTTTTAAATGCCCTTTTTTTTGTCTTTGATATAATTCTGGCTCTTCAGAGCCCAATTTTGTTTGCACTTGTTTTAGTTGTATTTTTTGGTTGGGTTGGTTTTTTTTTTGTAAATTATAGAGCTAAAGTTCTTTTCTATATATTTACATACAGTTTTTCAGTTAAAAAATGTTTCTCCCTGGTTTGACATCCACTGGTAAGTTCTGACCCACTTATAGTCATCCATTTATTTTTTCCTGGCTTTTGCCCACCCTTTTACAATTTTTCCATCAACTACTTCATCATCTCTTTACAATCAAGCATAATCCACTTTCCTTTATTTTCAAGGACCTTCACAACCTTGAAACAACCAGCCATCATATCTTATTTATGATAAAATGTCAACTCACACTTCAGATGGATGCACCACTATTTGTTATATTTTCAAATAAGCTTCATGCTACCTCTCAGACATGGGAGGAGTTTCTCAGAAATATTTTCAGAGCAGCTAACTGTTACCATATTTCATCTCTCCCCTTAAAATTCTGCATCATGATGCTTATGAAAAATGTTGGTATCCTTTTTGGTGATGTACCCATTCCTACTACATATTGATTTAGACAATATTGTTTCAGAGATTTTTTATCAACCCCTTATGACTGGTTTTATGCATAAAAACAAGATAATCATGGCAGGAATTGTCTTTTATCCCTGTCTTTGAAATGTTTTTTGCAATTTAGATTATGGTTGCATGAAATCAAAATTCAGCTGTGCTTTTAGTGTGACATGAGAGAGTATTATGCTTTCAGTAAGATTGCATTAGATCTTTGGTCTTTCTAGCTGTGTAAAAGTAGAAACTGAATGAATTTAGAAAGAGATGAATCTCAGCTTTGCTCATATGTGTTTTCACAGCCTTTGCTAGTGATTTTTTTAATCATGCCTTTTCTTTGTAGCTGTAGACAAACACTTTCATTGTCCTAAGACTGAAAATATTTTTTACTTCCAGATTTTTCTTCGTCTAGGAAAAAAACAATTGTGCCTACTTCTTATATTAATTGGGGTTGTCATAGTAAAAAGATATAACAGAGGTAATAAACCTGTGACAAATATAAGCAGCTTCACAACTGCCTTCAGACATAAAAGCTATTGAGAATGATATATTTGAGATACTGATGAAACACTGATTCGTGTAATGTGTTTATAATATTGTTATTGTATCCTTCATTATTTAAAAATACAGTCTGGCATCACTTGATCTCTTGTAATTGTTGCTACAAGTTGGACATATGTTCCCATCGCACTGTATGATGTAAGAAATGCATTAGGGAAAGATAAGCAAGGGTGAATATATTGTTAGTACATAACTTTAATTTACATGTGCATCACGTACATTGCTCTCATCAACAGGCACTATCAGACCACGTTGCTGTGCCCAGCATAAGTTCAAGGTCTAATAGGCTGTAGTGATGCATTTGGGATACAGGCAAAACTCCAAGCACACACAAGAATGTATTGACTGTAGTCCAAGGGATCAAACAGCATCCAGTGGGCCAGAACACCACTCTAAGTGGTCTAACCTCAATCAAAATGAAAATGGAAGCAAATTGAAAATCTTCAACAGAAGTTGCTTTTCTCAATTCTTTTGATTGATGGATCTTTCTATTTTCCACTGTCCAACAGGCCAACAGACACATGTGGCTTTGGCAAAGCCTCAACAAATGTGGGAGCATCATGTTCTAAGCAAAAACCACAAAAAAAGCAACAAAGAATTTTATCACAGTAGCATCAAGTTTGGAAATAATTTAAACTGGATGTTTCACAGAAAACAGTACTGAATCAATTTTTTTGAAACTGCAGAGAAAATATGAAAAGATAGCAGAGAGCAACTTAGCAGGTCACAGAATGAACAGGAGACAGAAATTATATGCAGAATTCCTACTTCATTTTCCTAAAATGGGATTTTGGTGAAACTTTATTGCTTAATACCAAGAGAATAATTTACAATACTATATTTAAAAGGTTGACTAGCCTTGGGGATTGAGTACCAGAAGTAAATACTATACAGGAATAAATCTTCTGTTTTAGCAGTGTTGTTTATTGTCACTACAAGATTAACTTCAACCTGCTTAATATCCTTATAAGTGCTCTGAAGACTTGTATTCTGAATCCAGTACAGTGCATCACAACTACAGTCTCACAAGTTTTGCATATCAATATATTGGATAAAATATTCAGTCTGCAAAAAGGACACTTGTTTTAATTTCTTTTTCCTTAGGTCGAAAATCTTTGAGCCCCCATCTCTCACTTCTTGAGAAAAGAATTTAACTGCTTGTCCACAGATTGAATGAGCATATTTTACATTTTTTTTTTGTATCTGAGTCAATATGGATCCAAGAATGCTGGAGCCAAGGGCCAGAAAGAGTTATATAACACTGAGCATGGCATGTGGAATCATAGAATCATAAAATATGCTGAGTTGAAAGGGACCCATCAGAATCATTGAGTGCAAATCCTGTCCCTGTGCAGAACACCCCAAGAATCACACCATGTGCCTGAGAGCATTGTCCAAACTCTTCTTGAGCTCTGCCAGGGCTGGTGCTGTGACCACTTCCCTGGGGAGCCTGTTCCGGTGCTCAACCACCCTCTGGGTGAAACACTTTTTCCTGATATCCAACCTAAACCTCCCCTGACTCAGGTTCACGCAGTTTCCTGAGTTCTGTCAGTGGTCATGAGAGGAAAGAGACAGACAGAGGCAGTACTTGCCCCTCTGCTTCCCTTCATGAGGATGCAGCAGCTGGGTGGCAGTTGCTGTCAGTTTCTCCATTATTCCTAGGATTATCATTGTTATAAAAGACAGATAAAACTAGGAAGTTTTTTTCAAACAAGAACTGAACAGAGAAAAAGAACAGCAAATGTTTCAATACCAATAGTTTGTGTGAGAATAAATAAGAGCACAATAAAACCTGTGCAAGGTCTGCAATTACTTCCTAACAAGCACACATATAAATCCTGAAGATGCAGAGAACAGAAGTATCTATATTCATAAATGTAGTTATTGTTGGTACCACCAACACACAGACACTACAAGGCTGTCATGCCAAATGTACTTCAGTAATTTCAGAGAAGAAAGAATGCTGAAGATTACCATCTCTGCATACATGTTTATATGACACTGCTTTCTAATTAAATAAGAGATTTTACTATAAGTGTAATTACTGGAATTAGGTCTCATAAGAAATGTAAGGGGCACTGAAGTCGGGCTGGGAGGCTTCTTATATCTTTTAAATTTGTTTCCTATTGGATGCATGTCCTTGAGAAAACAGGCATTTCCTGGATAAGTACATAATGTAATGGGTGAACAACTGGCACAAAGGGTTAAAATAAATGGGGTTACATCAGGCTGGCACTTGGTACTAGTGGGGTTACGCAGGGCTCCCTCTCAGGGCTAGTTCTGTACAATGCCTTCATTTAACAACCTGGATGAAGGCCTTGAAAGGATATTAAGTTTACAGACCATATTAAATTTGGAAGAGCTTTTAACTCCCTTGATGGAAGAGCTTTTGACTCCCTTGATGGAAGAGAGGACCTACAGAGAGACCTGGACAAATCAGAGGTCTGGACAATGACCAGCTGTAAGAAGCTTAACAAAGACAAGTTGCAGATGCTGTACCTGGGATGGGGCAACCCTAGATGTATGAACAGACTGGGAATGAGAGGCTGGAAAACAGTGTTGTGTAAAGGGACCTGTGGGGACTGGTCGATGGCGAGTTGAACACAAGTCATTGTGCCCTGGCAGCTAGAATGGCCACCTGTGTCCTGGGGGGCATCAGGCACAGCATCACCAGCTGGGCAAGGGAGGAGATTGTCCTGCTTTGCTCTGCACTGTGGCCTCATCTTGAGCCCTGTGAACAGTTTTGGGCACTGCAACATAAGATGTAAACCTATTAAAAAGCATCCAAGGGCCGTGATTGGGAAGACAGTGACTGTGGTGAAGAGACTAGAGAGGGAGTCATCGGAGGAGCAGCTGAGGTCATTTGGTCTGTTCAGCCTGGAGAAGAGGAGACTGAGGGGAGACCTCATTGCAATTACACCTTCCTTGTGAGGGGAAGCGTGGGGCAGGCACTGATCTGTTCTCTCTGGTGATCCAAGGGAATGGTATGAAATTGTGACAGTGGATGTTTAGGCTGGTATTAGGAAAAGGTTCTTCAGCCGGAGAGTGTTTGAGCACTGGAACAGTCTCCCCAGGAAAGTGGTCACAGCAAGTTTGTCTGAGTTCAAGAAACTTTTGGACAATGAACTCAGCACATGGTATGGTTCCTTGGGTTGTCCTGGGCAGTGCCAGAAGTTGGACTTCAGTGGCCCTTGCAGGTAACTTCTAGCTCAGGATATTCTGTGATTCTGTGATTTATCACATCTTACAAAGAAACAAAAATTATTTCCAGAATGAGTGGATGTAATCTGATGTTATATTTATTAATCACATAATAGTGGCTTGTCTTCCCTGCAATGAGAATGGTAAACATTTCACAGTAGAAAACCCTTTGCCATGAAACCGATTTCATGCTCTCATCAACTCTCTGGTCTTTGATGCTTATCATAGTTTCCTGTTGAACACTGAGACACATAATGGGCACATTCTGCCAGAATAGCAACCTACTGCAGCTTTCTGACCAGAATTCTGGTCAAGTATGCAACAGTTGGAAATGATATGACAGTGCTATTTCTGCCAACATATGATGATGTTTTGGTTCATTTATTTTGTCAGCGTAGAGGTGGATATTCTGTACTGCACTTTTATTTTGCTTTGCCTTTTTCTGAGAAGAAAGAATGTTCTTCAAGAATTTTCCACATTTTTAAAAACACTGATAGTCTCCACTTGGACCATGTGTTTTTAAGTTGTCCAAATACTAAAAATGTAAAAAAATACTAAATTTAAACTTAACATCTGGTTTCAAATGCACACCCACATATTGAAGAACCACAGATGTGTATGCAATAAAACAAAGGATGTTTCTGAATCTTCTATTGTTCTAATCCTTTCATGTCCTCCATAATAGTCTTTTTGTCTTTTTTTCCAACTATTGGGTTTACTGGCAATGATCTGTTCATGCCAGGGAAGCTGTGTTGATTTATACTGGCTATGAAATTCAACCTCTGTTTTCCAGTAACTGTATTCTGTGGGTCAATTTTTTCTTTTTTTTTTTTTTTTTGTTATTTTTTCCCCCCTTTAGTTTATGTTTCCGAATTCATTTTTTCCTTTCTTTGAAAGCACTTTTTTGTACTGTAAATGCTGGACATTGCATTTTCATTAATTGCAGTGTTAGTTTCACCCTATATTCCTTCATGACAAAGAGTGGTCTACTACAAAGCAAGAGGCTCCCAAACAAGCTGTCAGGGCTTGGGTGTGTGTCTCTGCATGTCTTGTGGTATTATATTGAAGTTATTTCTTCAGAAGTTTAGACCTTTTACTTAGTGGAACAAATTGAACAGGCTTTAAAAATTTTCTGGCCTAAATTACCATGACTTTACCCCAATAAAACACCAGTGTAATACTCTTGGCATCTTTAATATTATTCCAGCATAAACCTCTAACTATTATTTTAGCAAATTAGGCCTTTTATTTTTAGAGACCTTCAGAAAGCAAGAAAACTGTTAGCTTGTGGAGTTTGTGCCATTTAATTGAATATTCATGAAGAAAATTTAGATTATGAACATTCAGTGCTAATCTGTAGAGTTTTCATTTGAAGTCTTCTACCTATTTTTAAATATGTGTTCCTCATTTAATTAAATATAAAATGAAATGGTATTTCTAAAATAATGAGGGTAAAAATCCATCACTTCAAGTTCCATCGAGTGCCCACTGAAATAAATGTGCATCATGTAATCTACATTCCAATGTTTTCATAAAAATGAGTTATGATCTTTCATGCTCTGTGTTAAACCTAAATCATCAAGTTGACATATTAAAGTTAAGAATCTTGGGAATAAAATTAAGAATCATGTTAAGGTGGAGTCAACAGAACTGAAATTGAAAAGAGATACTTTTTAAATGACTGTTTCTGACAAAGACTGCATCATGTTTCTCTCTAGGTTTCTTATAAAATGCTTTAGATCTCAGGAAATAGGTTTAAAAAATTGTAAAATGATAAGGCTAATGAACTGGAATGGAGACTATTTTATTCCTTAAACATTGCTGGTGATTCTATCCCACAGTTAAAGTATCACTCTAGAAGCTGCATAAACACTGTTTTCTGCACCTCCTGTGACAGTAGCACACTGGTACACAGTGAAGTGTGCTGTCTTTCCTGTGAAATGGTTGCCACAAGAGTAATAACTGTGAACGTTGATACTAATCCCATTTTTCAGATTATATCTGACACCTCCATATGGGCAACTAAAAATGTGTAGGAGGGTTGGGATGCTAGTGAACATGTTCAGTTGTGATTCTAGTTTTATAACAAAATGCAAAGGAAAAGTAGAACAATAAAAAGAGGAATATTTTTATTTTCATTCTTATATGGCTGTAACATAAAAGAAAACTATACCCTCAGATTCCTCATGTGTGCCAGCATCCAAACACAATGAATGTTTGCATCAAGGCATAGGTTCACTTTTTATACTCTGTATTATTTATGCAGTGGTGTCCTTTAGGCATTACATTTGCTCTTTCTTGCTGTGAGAAAGTTATCCATTTATGAGGGTTTATACTACCATCTAGTGTAATCTTCTTTCTTTTTAAGAAAATATTGTCTTACACATAAACAAATCCCCAAACCCACAGTTGCTGGTATTACTGAATATAGTTTGCTGAAAATACATTTGTCCATGTGTTAGAAACAATGATCTTTCCTTGAGGTCAAATATCAGTTAAGTTTATGATTACCCTAACTTTTCGGCATCAGAGACATGTTTTATTAATTACAGAGACAAATTTGGATTGAAGACAAATGGCTGCCCTCCACAATCTTTAATTCAAATAGTGAAGAAATTGCCTGTCTTTACCAAGATAACAGAGGCTTAATTGGTGCTCCTTCCTTCCTTAAGTATTCTGTATTAAAGAGTGGAAGATTAATGTCTGCCTGGAAAGGATGCAGAAGTCAAAAAGAAAGATGAAGAAACAAGCCATGTTTTAAATGCAGAGATCTGCTATTTAACGCTTGAATTAAGCATCTTTCATGCATACTTTACTGTTTTAATTTTCAGCAGGCAAAGAAAAGGAGACTAGTTTAGCCAAGATACTTCAACATTCCAGTGGGACTATTTAGAGTTTAGGGTTTGCCCGTGAGTGTAGGTAATATGCTGTGGCTGAAAGAAGAAGCAAGAAAGATTATGTAATGAATATATACCATGTGTAAGGAGGGTTCTGGGAATCAGGATTTTATCGTCCTAACTGATGCACATTTGCACTGGACTACTGTAGTCCTACAAGAAATGAAATTGATGTCTTCTGAAGTCTTCTGAAGTAAGATGCAAACAGAGATCCCTATTCATTACCTCATCTAAATCTGATGTACTAGGAAACATAATACAGCACCCAAAGTCTAGTTAATAAATTCTTTGGCTTGCAAAAGAAACTGTGGCCATTATCATACAGTAATTGGATTAATTAGATTATTAGATTAATTTAGATACTCCAGAATCTGGAGTTTATGGAAAAGAAGAGAAAAAAGAAAAGGAAAAAAACCCCTAACACACGAGATTCTTACCACAAATCACCATTCTTCTTCAAAACAGAGGGATAATATCTTCCATTCTAAATTTCACATATCTGACCCTTGCCATCCTTTTAGGACTAGTATGTCACCAAAGCATCTGTTGATACAGTCATTATAGAATCTAATAATGACAATTTCTACAAGAAACTTCTGTTTCCTGTCTGGAAGGGTGCCTGATCATCCTCAGCATTATCTACCCTCTCAGTGTTAATGTTCATCCTCACAGGTTTTTTAAAAAGCCTCGTTTGCTGCTGAATGCGTTTGCTTGCTCTCTGCTAGCTTTTTCACTGATTCATGAAAATCTGTAAAGAAAATACAAAACCTGTGTCCAGCAATCAGGCTTCCTAATTAATTTTGAAGACATATTCTGGCATTTTACTGTTCAAGTGAATTTATTCAAATTCCTTTTTTTTCACCAGAGAGCATACATGCATAATATGCATGTATGTCATATTTCCAAATATTTATATCTTATCTTTAAACTTAGCATCTGACTTAGGAGTTGCTGTATATGGTAGCTTCTGACAGGGAACTAGAAGATAAAAATGCAATGCTGAAACTATACAAGATGAAATAATTTTTAAGTGTTCAACTCAGAGTCTTCCACAAATTCAGTTTCATTTCATGCCATTCGCACCAAGGCAAGTTCACAGTATTGCAAGGGTGGCACCTGAAAACTGAAGACTAACTGAAAAATTTATTAACCTCTTGTGGTATTGATCTAAAACACAGATTGCATTTCCTATATGAGACTGTATATACTGACACTATAGAAATGCTTGAAAACTGGTATTTCTAAGTGCCAACACAACAGCACAGCAATTTTACAATAACCATGAGTATAAATACAGGTTATTTACACAGTGTGTTATGGTAGGTAATATTAAAGATAATCTGATAAAGGACATTTCAATTCATTGCAAAGAAAATCGAATTTGCAAATTCCTTAATTTGATGATTTTTCAACAGAACACGTACCTATTGAACAATTTTTTTCCTTTCAAAAAATGTTCAGAAGAGTAATTTAATGTGAACAAGGTGGATGTTCTGTCTTTAAAATTGATTAATTCTAACCCTTTAATTATTGGAGATTATCTTTCTTTTAGAAGAACTAATTAATGCCAAGGATTTTCTTTCCAGTAAAATTTTAATTGGATATATTCTGAAATAAATGAAAATCACCCCTTGAAACATTTGTATATTATTGACTCTGGTTTTTATGCTCCCAATGTAGTTTTATAACCTTCTCCGTACTCTTCTATTTTACTTTTTTCTCCCCTTTATGTCTTAAAAACACTTTTTATACTTCAAAATATATCTTTTTTAATAGATTAATTCACTATAGTTATTTTAGTGTTCAGTATGTGACCTCTTTATTTGTTACTGCATCTACCAGAGGGCTCATCATTAAACCTGATCTCTTCTAAGTGGTCCTGAACTTGCATGAGAATAGTTGCTATTAAAAATTCACACATGAGCATGTGATTTTTACGGGAACGGATATCATTTTTGCTCAGTTCAGCATCATAGCTAAAAGCATAAAACTTGAATTAGTCCAGGTGATTCAGGTTTTATTCTCTGAATCATTGTTTTCTAGCCTTGTAGTATCATATGGGTTTAGTTTCCTGGGGCTTTATACCAAGCTGTTCAAACTAAAGATGATGTTTTCTTATGATATGTGGTGATATGTACCAACACAGACAGATTTTTTGAGAATAATCCTTATCACTTTCAAAATGGAAAAGACCATTAAAAAAAAAAAAAGACATACAAACTTCTGCAGTATCTCTTACTACAATTTCAATTAAATCCCAAGTTTACTATAAGTATTTAGAAATAAAAATAACCAATTCATGACATATCTGTTAATAACTGGTATTGTCAAAAATTTAATTGATATATCCATTTATTTCCAGAAAAATTGATATTATAAATATAAGTAGTGAAGAAGTTGGCAAAAGAAACAGGCATAGAGTTTACAGAGCTGTTTCAGGTGCTTCTGAATTCAATAGCTTGTGATACAAGAACAATACAACTCATTAAAATTAAAAATAGTAAAATTCAAGGTCTCTAAAAGAAACCCTTTCCACTCAAAATGAGATTTTGCTTTGTTACATCTTCCCAGGAAACTTCAAAAGAAATGGATATTATTAGATTGGATTGGTTGCTTGTACAGATATTAATGACACTCAGTTATCAGATTTAATGAAAGTTGTAGAGTATGGCTAGATGTAATCACAACTAACAGCTATCATTTGTGGTGTTCTGCTGAAGGATGTGGTCCTGGTCCCTGCTGGATACATGAGAAGGCACAAGACAGATCCATGATAATTCTGAAGTCCTTGGGAAATTCAGAGAATCATTTATAGCTGAAAATCACACCACGGAAGTAAAAGAAGGAAAGACCTCAATGCTTTGATATTAATAGAATACAGATTTTTCACTCTATCTATGGGTAGATTTGGTCAGAAAATTGCACAAAAAACACATCATTGATTTTTTCTTTCTGAGAAAAATACCTCTTGTTTTCAAAAACAAGTTTTTCTCATGAAAAGTACTGCCAGTTTTATGAATTTCTCTGAAATATGGCCTTAGGGAGCAGCATAGTTTCATGGCATTTCACCAGGTGGGACATTGGAAGAGCAACATTGTGGAGTGTGTGACTTCAAGAAAGCAATGACAGCTAAACACACCTTGTGGTCCCCCAGGACCTCCTACTTTCAATTCTAGATTCATAACTAGAATCTACAATGTTTTGTCTAGAACTAGAATGTTTTGTCACTTGATGTATTTTAGCTGCCCTGTCCTGATATTCATAGGAAGATTTGATAAAAGTGTAAGATTACTGTATTATTTTACCTCTCTTTTGTTCTGATTAAATATTTGAGTCAATTTTTCTCTGGAATCTTCTATTTTGTATTTTTTATTCTCTTCCTGGTTTTCAATGAATGCATGCACTAGTATATCCTAGCCCTGTATCACTCCAAATAGCAGCAATGTCTTTCCTTTATGAATAGACAACATCTCCATACAAGAGGTACCCTTGCAAGTGTCAAAACTCTTAACTCCAGGGAAAACACAGCTAGTTTGATACAATGGATGAGTCCTTAATTTGCAGGGTCAATAAGCAGACAACAAAATCCAGCTAAAGAATAGGAGGCTCTCTATATGTTCATTTCTATGATGCAGAACTACACTATATACAGTATATACACATATATATACTATATATATTATGCTAGTAAATATTGGACAGATTTTTGCAGTCAAAACAGTTTTGCTTAGTAATGTGCTTCCTAGGTCTCTTGTTTCTTTGTTTCTAATACAAGTTTCTCTGAAGAAGGGTGTTGCTAAAGTATATGGGATCAAATCCATGATAAAGATATAAGACAGAGTATTTATCAGAAAGATATTGTCAATTTTATATACCAAGACACTGAAAAAGAGACCTAAAGAAAAAATGTATTCTACACATAAATCAGCCAAGTGCCAAGTCCAGGATGCATGCAAGCTATAATAGAGCAATGATTAACCAGG
Source organism: Entomyzon cyanotis (assembly GCA_024500445.1). Lineage (NCBI taxonomy): Eukaryota > Metazoa > Chordata > Aves > Passeriformes > Meliphagidae > Entomyzon > Entomyzon cyanotis. The sequence goes on along the minus strand of JAKEPQ010000576.1, from coordinate 57,983 downwards.
TTTGTGGGTCTGTTGAGACTGCATGCCTGGTCATTAGACACATGGAAATTGAATACTGACACAGAGAAAAGAGACAGAGGGGGGAACTTGTAGGTTTTCACTGAGATTTTATGGAGCATGCATTAAACTGCATACAGTAATAATTAAGGCCTCTCTGAATCATTTTCAAAATTTAAACAGATCCAGAGGACCCAGTGAGAGAATTAAGAACTAATTACATTAAAGCAGTGAAGATCAATTGCATGTATGTTGGTAGCTTCACTTTATTGTCTTAACTTGATGAAGCCAATCATAATAAGGAAAGATAAAGTGTAGTTAACCCAATTCTGATTACAGAATCCCTCTTTTCAATACCAGACAAAAATTTCTCAGCATTTCCACAATAATATTTATCTTAAGTACTTTACATTTTTGCTTTATGAATTATCTGAGTCTGGAATTAAGCATCCATATTTCTCATATGTAGAATGGATATCTCTGACCTATTTAAACAAAGACAAAAAAATTACTCTGGAAAACTCTAAGCTGCAGATTCCAAAATGGGAACAGCAGCATCTGGACAGGCACCAGAATTAAAGTAAAAGCTAAATATTTTTAAGTGAAATACAACAATGGTCACTTTAATGATTTTTTTTTTACATAGGATTATGTTTAACTTTTAATCAGAAGAAACCAGTATAGAGTTTTCATTTTATCCTAAAAATGTCTTTGATTTGCATTTTTACCTCTTCTGCAGTGTCCAATTTTACTAGGTTAACATTAAACAATGTAAGTCAGGCATCATTTGCAGAAGTCAGTATCACTCCAGCACTAATATGTTGTAGCAATGTGTCTCTGCAGAGTTTCAGAGGTTTTTCCTTTGTTCTCCTTCTCTGTATGTTATTGGTTCTTTTGAATTATGTGCCCTGCAATATCAGAAGTCTATTGGTGTGTACCCCTGCCTTTCTTCCCTCAGACTTTCCTGGGTTGGCTCTTCAGAGCTAACTCCCTCCCCTTTTCCCTTCCCTTATAAACCCCTGCCAGCATGTGCTGTGGGTCACAGTTTCCGGGCTTTCAGCCCCTCCGCCTCTCCCTTGCTCTCCTCCCCCCTTCTCCTCCCCTGGAACCCCACCCGAAGATCCTATTAAACCTCCCTGGAAGAACAGAAACCGTTTCCGTATGTTTCTTCGCCCCACCGTGGTTCCCGCCAGGTTTCTGTCCCCAGATTTCCACACCGCCGCTGCGCTCCCCGGACCCGGCTCTGGCACCGGCCCGCCTGGCCAGCGCATCCCACGCAGCCGTTTGCCTTTGTGGCGTTGGGGCTTCGGCTGCTTTCGGGGACAACGCCTCAATATGTTTAGTTTTGTATATGCCTATCTGCTACTGCACATCTGCTTCTGTCTACATGCAATTTCTTCTGTCCAAAAGAAACAGAAAACAGAAGTTGAATTCTGCCCGAGCTCCAAAATATCACATATGTTTTGTCTGACTGTCACAATGCAAAACTGTATCAGAGCTAGCCCATTTAAAAGTATAAAAATAAAATAAAAATTATATATATACATATATATAAATCCTAACAACAAAAACACCAAAAAAAAACCCCACAAAAAACCCCCAGGTCAGCAGCCACACTGCTAGAATAGATTGGTGTTACAGATTGTATCTGATTTTGGCATCCTAACCAATTTATATAGCTCTATTCAACTAAGCCTACATGACACTCATCATTTCTTTACACTTAAGTACATATCCTTGCAAAGGAGGCAAGATATTTAATGCAAAATATATAACATGTATGTCGCGTATTTTAATTAATTTCACCAAATACTTTACTACCTTCTAATGAAAAAGGCCTTGTGGATAGAAATTTAAAAACCAATTCTATCAATATAGTTAATTTTTATGCATCTTTCAACTGTGTGAAAGCTTTCCTAATATTCAGTAGATTTACAACTGGTGTTTGTACTTGGTTTTGCAATATCAAATAAACATATAAGCCTCTTTATGGATGGTGTCCTGTAAAAAATAATGATGTCTTTCAAATATTTTTGTACTTAGAACTTTATAGGAACTAAAACCAATAAAGACTATCAGACCCATAAATTGCATTTTATAATCACATTTTTATACACAGAATATTTTTATTGGGTGGAATAGAAACTGAACAAAAAAATTTATAAGATGCAATGGTATATTTGCTACAGTTTTGTGTGAAGAAAAATTTCATTCTTTTTCCATGCACAACTAGCCAGAATGTTCTCATCTATTTTTGTTTCACTGCAACACACTGAAAGTGAAATCTGTATTCCATACAAAAGGAGAGTTATTCTTCTTTAACTGAGCAGAAAAAATCAAAAGAATCAAGTGGTGTTTTAGAAATTGAAGACACATTTCACTTTTACATGTTTAAATGGAAATATGAATCATTTTATGATTTCTTCATATTTTAAAGATTTTTTTTCTTTGAAATGCAACCTAGTAATTCTTTTTAATTCAAATGATGGCATTACAAATCTAATGAAAAAATAAACAGAAAATCATTAAAGTAATACAGTTTACAAAATATTGTCAATATCAATTTCTTTCACTGAATTGAAAAAATGGAAATGTTTATATATCTACCTCAGATATTGATGTACCATGCAAATATCATCCTTTCCATACAATCATGCTCTGCTCAATTTTTCTTTATTTTTACCCTGCTTAGATATATTTTCTCTTAAATCAGATTTCCTGTACAAATATATTTATGTTTTTCCTACTTACTCATGATTACAGTTTTTCTGATTAGTGTCCAAATGCACTAATGTCTTTCCAAAACAATCTCAGCGTTAATTCATTGTGAACAATGTGAAGATCAAATACAGCAATGACCATTTCATTTCAAAATATGGATGAGCAATTCTGGGATTGTTCAGTACTTTCTCCTTCTGAATAAGACAACACTGGTAGGAGCCAAGTTTCTTTGTGAGACTACCTAGCAACATTCAGCTCCTGTTCCAGCAAACCAAAACAGAATGGAATGAGTTCTGTGTCCCATCATCTTTTATTTGATGTTTCTTTATGATTATGAAGACTAAATGGAAAAGTAAGATATGCAGCTTTCAGATTATTTTTTTCATTTTATATTTCAGTATTTTCATTAGTTTTATCAAATAAGAGGAAGGTATAGTGCTATTTTTATTTTTATTAGTTTATAATAAACATACATATTGAAAAAATACTTCAGTGTTTTAATATTTAAGTTATTCTGTGTTCTTTCTAATTTTAATAAATAAAAGAGGAATTGTGGGGAAGTGCAGTTTCTGACACTCATCATGTAACACTAGCACACTAGGAGAAAATATCTGAAAATCTTGAATAGAACTAAACCACAAGGCAAATAAATTCTAACAAAAACAGACTTTTCAGGTTTTCACTTTTAGTCTTACACAGAGGTGTAGTGTTTCTTATCAAGCACACATAGTTGGGGGTTGCCCGAGTAAAACACACATCCTCACAGAGGTATCAGTGTCATCTCTCTTTATTTTCAGGAAGCAAGCATTATTATAGACAAAAGCACTGTTCACGTGACACACTGGTATATATGATTGGATAAAAGCTAGCATTCACGCACCTAAACTAACTTGCTAATTGGCTGCAAGCTTTCAATCACGCTTCTCCTAGCATTAGCTAAGCCCTGTCTGTGTGACTCCCTTATCTTGTTTAGAATTCTTCTATGATCATATTCTTGGCCCTAAAGTCTTGTTATCTCCTGGGAAAGGCACTTCAGAGTCAGTCACACAACCTGGATTGTGCAGAAATTCCATTGATATGGCCTCGCATTGCGAGCCATGTTTCAACAATTCCCCCGTTTTCTTTTTGCACAAGCCAGGCTTGGTTGACTGTCTTTACTAGCATGCTCTGTAAGCATTGCACTATGCATGGCAAAATTGTTAATAATAGCAAAATTACAACTAAAATGAGCACAGCTGCTTGGATCAGATCTTTGAACTATCCAGTAATTCCCAAACTTTTCAATCACCCGGCGAGTCCTAAGCCATCGGCTATTTGTAGTTGCCCTGACAGGTGCTGCAGTTCAGCAAGTTGCCGGTGAATGGACTTTGAGCGATCAGAAAGGTTCATACAACACATTCCTTCAAACTCTTCACAGCCATGCCCCTGGGCTAATAAGAGAAAATCTACTGCAGCTCTATTTTGTGGCTAACTGAATCTACGTCAAGCAGTAATTGTGAAATGGCTTTAGAAGTAGCGTTAGTTTGTCTAGCTAGCCAGCATCCCAGTTTGTTTGGTTGAGCTAAGGCGCCAGCAGAAGCTACTCCTGGTGCTAAAAAGGAAGCAGATATCATGGCCGCAGGGGACCAGAATTTGACATTTGATTTACAGTCAGGGGAGAAAGCATGAGCCATTTGTTTTGTCCTATGATGTCGTCGGGACATGTTTAGAATCATTGAAGTGTTGGGGGTTAATAACGTTAATCTCCCCAGAGAACAGGGTCTACCTCGTAATCGGGGGGGAATGCCGGGCCATGCGTGGTCTCCGCAAATTAAAAACACTCCTGCTGGTAACAACATGGAATTATTCGTGGATCTAGATAGCTTAGTAGAGGCATATTGGCACCACGTGCTGGTGTTTCTATATACTAACAAACTAGAATTTACACTTGTTGCTGTACTGTCTAGTTTGGCTTGCTTGCTTGTCCAATTAAAGGTCACGCAAGCATCCATTCGTACGGCTCCTAATATTTCTAATTCTTGAGGCTCATTTGGGACTATGGGAAGGTGAGGCACTCAGGTATCCCAATTATCTACTGTGCTATTGAGATTTTTCCAATTGCAAGTAGGAACGCCGGAAGGACATGGCCAATTGTCTACAGGGATGCCAACTAAACAAGTAGAAAAGGGGTTGCCAGGTGATGAGAGAGCGAGACAAATCGCGTCTTGTCCCGTCAGGTTGGCTAGAGTGACCCATAGATTCGTTTTGGGTTGTGCTGGGACCCATAGATTTGTTTTGGGTTGTGCTGGGACCCATGCTGCAACAACAGAGGTTAGACAAACTAAGGTTAGAGCTACGCTGCTTGAGCACCTTGAGGGCGACATTGCATGCAGTAAGCGGCAACTAATAGCGTTGCTCGGCTTTTTTGCACTTGATGTAATGCTGTTATTAAAGCCCACACTTGCTGAAATAATTTATATGTATAGAAATCTCCGAATGTGCTCATGCAAGTTTGCTGAGGGGTTTTGTTATATATTATTGCAGTGTAAATTAGAAAAGCATTTAAAGCATTAATAGAAAAGCAATGATTACATAAAGCTCCTGTTATCGCGATACTCCAACTACTTCGACTAAACTGCGTGCCGCAACTACCACACTGTAACAGTAGAATCAGTGGGCCTCGACAGTGCCCACAGTTTTCTCCTTGAAGGTGGCGAACTTCGGAGGGTAGTTGCCAAGCGCCAAAGGTTCGTCCCCCAAAGATGTCTGCTATGACTCTTCGGGGACAGATGTGTGGATGTCCTGCTTGCACTGCAAACACAGTGAGCTCTCCTACTAGACGGTTGATGGCTCGTCACAGTCTTGCATGCTGACAATTTTTCTGGGAGCAGGTCTCGTCCATCTACTTGGTACCCATATAGGACCGGAATCTGTGGAGACACAACTGTAACCTCTACCATTAAATAAAAGTGGGGCAGGTCCCTCCCAGACCCCTGTTGTAGGGTTTTTATACATAATTTGAACTCCTGGGGTAGCCTGCATCTTTATCTGACTATAATGAGTGACTACCGGTGGATTTTCTGCATCACCCGCTATGCTCAAGAAATTCAGTGTGAAAATGACTTTTGCTAGATGCACACTGGGGTCTGTTTCTTCATCATTCTTCTGCTTGGTTAGATACTCTTTTATTGTTCGATGGGCTCTCTCTACCATGGCTTGTCCGGTAGATACGTGAGGGATTCCTGTGTTGTGCTTGATGCCCCATGTCTGTAAGAACTGCTTGCATTTTCGGCTCACATAGGCGGGTGCATTATCAGTCTTTATCTCCTTGGGCACCCCCATAACTGCAAAGCATGAGGTTAAGTGTCTAATTTCATGGCTTGCTTTTTCTTCTGCCCAGATCATTTTGGAAAAGGTGTCTATAGTAACGTGAACACAGGAGACTCGGCCGAATTCAGGTACATGGGTGACATCCATTTGCCATAGTTCACATGCCTGTAGGCCTCTGGGATTCACTCCAAGGCCTAAGCTCGTGCCATGCTGGCTGCACCGCGGGCACGCTTGGACGATTCCTCGGGCATCGTCCATCGATAGTGTGAACTGCCTGTGTAGAGCCTTTGCTGATTGGTGGAACATTGAGTGGCTTTCTTGAGCAGCTGCGAAGGAGTTTCGTGGAGCTTGTATTAATGGGCTAACGAGAGCGTCTGCTCTAGAATTTCCTTCACCTAGGCCTTGTGTGGTGATGTGACTCCTGATATGCAGGATGCTACAGATTTCTTTTCTGTCGTGGATGGTCCGCTGGATTTGCAGGAACAGTTGTCCTAATCGTGGGTTTGAGGGTGTCTTGATCAAGGCTTGTTTGATTCTTAGGACAACGCCGACAACATATAAGGAGTCCGAGATGATGTTCGGGGGCTTGTTGCGCCATTGTGTGAGTGCCCAGGCAACCGCTGCCAGCTCAAGGGTTTGCAGTGAATCACATGTTTCTCCCTTGAGGGTATATTCTTGCCACTCTCCATTTTCCATCCATGTGCAAGCAGCTTTTCTCTTTTGCCGTCCCGCATCAGTGTATACTGTAGGACCTTGGATCGGCCTAGTGCAGACCTTGGGCTCTTCTACCCACAACTGTTCCCCTATTATCTTGATTCGAGGATCTACAGGGTATCGGTCTAGGAGCTGTCCTGGGTACGCATCCAAGGCGATTTGCATGTCTGTTGAATTTTGTATTAGCCACTCTCGCAGCTCTGCTTTCAAGGGTATACTGAGAAATGCCGCTTCATGTCCTGATATTTCTACAATTCTGGTGTGTGTTTTTCGAATACGAGCTGAGAGCATCTCTGTGTGTGACCACACACTTTTTGGTGGTGACAGACTGATGAACACCCATTCTAAAATCACAATGTGTTCCTCGGGACGGGTAGTTCGTGCATGTTTGACTGGTTGTTCTTGCATCTTTGGATTCTTGGATGTCTTGGCAATCTTGGTGGTCAACATAGTTGGGCTCTCTCCCCCTTTTTCTCTTTGCCAAGACGGCCATTGGCAAATAATTCCAAAGGGGGAGACGGTTTGGTTGAAAATGAGTGCGCCTAGTGGAACTTCAGGCAGGCGGTGTTCAGCGAAAGAGGTTTGCAACATTTCTCCTAGACGCACTTGGCAGTTTTGTTGGTCTTGGGTCAGCGTAATTGTAGCAGCTGGATCGGTGCCTCACAATAGTGGCAATAATGGGAGTATGTCCTCATTCCGGAGGCCAATGAGATTACGTACCCACTGCAGATCACCGAGTAGGGTTTGAGCATCATGCACGGTTTTCAGCTCGGAATGTAGGGATGGTTTTTGAGGTCTGATTTGCGTGGTAGTTACAGTCCATCCAAGGTACTTCCATGGGGCAGACCTTTGAACTTTTTCAGGAGCAATGACTAAACCCTTCGTTTTTAACAAGGCAGTGATTTGTTGTAGGTCTGTTGGGGCAAATGGCTGCTGTTGGCACAGAAGAATGTCATCTATGTAGCGGTAAATAAGGGCAGAGTTAAAGACTGCACAAATAAGTTCTAGGGCCCATTGGACATATAGTTGGCACATAGTGGGTGAATTTTTCATACCTTGGGGCAGTACTGTCCACTCGAACCTTTGAGCTGTTTCGCTTTTATTTATGGCTGGTAAGGTAAATGCAAAGTGAGCTGTGTCTTCTGGCTGCAGGGGGATCGTGAAAAAGCAATCTTTAAGGTCGATGAGTACATGCCATTGCTGTGGAAGCATAGTTGGGGTGGGCATTCCTGGCTGCAAAGCTCCCATGGCCCACATTTGAGCGTTTACTGCTTGGAGGTCATGCAGTAGTCTCCATTTACCTGATTTTTTCAGAATGACAAAGATGGGTGTTCCATGGACTAACAGATGGTTGAATGTGTTTTGCTTCAAGTTGTTCTTTCACGAGTTGGTGTGCGATTGTGAGCCACTCTTTGGACAAAGGCCGCTGCTCAACCCACACAGGTTCTTTTGTCTTCCATAATATCTTTGGGGTCGGCAGCCTTTTTGCAGTGGCCCCTGCTAAAAATGTGTTGACTGTGGCAGATGCAACACTGCACCGAGTTGACTCATAATATTTCGTCCTACAAGTCTTTCAAGATTTCCCAGGAGAAGCATAACATAGGGACACACAGTAATTTTTTGCCCTTCTGGGAATGTGATAGATATAGGTACTGAACTTCGTAATGGGTTCATGCCTCCTCCAACTCCTTGAACGGCATCCAGGGCAGGGCTTAATGGCCAAGACTTAGGCCATCTTGCTTGGCTGATGATGGTTAAGTCAGCTCCTGTATCAAGCATTGCTGTAATTTGCTGAGTGTGGCCATTATAGGTGAGCTGCAAAGTGATGAGTGGTCGTTGAGTCATTTGCTGCGCTAAACTAACTAATTGATTTCTGGTTGATCCAAAACCTCTGTTTCCTCGGTATGGTTGGCGTGGATTGCCAGGTGCTCCCAAACCACCATTCAAATTGTCGATTAACATGAGTTGAGCAATTCTGGTTCCTTTGGATATGGTGAGTGGAGGGGTTAAGGTATATGCACACATGAAAATTTCACCTGTATAGTCACAGTCTATGACTCCTGGCAATACTATGAGCCCTGCAAGCCCTGAAGAGGATCTACCTATGATGAGAGCTCCAAGAAATCCATTTTGGGTTGCTGTTTGCCCAAACATCCCTGTTGGTATTTTTTGGACTTTGTTGTCTAAGCATGTGATGTCTATTGTTGTTGCCAAATCGATTCCCAAGCTTCCTTGGGTTGCTGGAAGAGGAAGTCTTGCTGAGTGATGGGAGCTGCCATTTGTGTCACAGCACGATGTCCCTTCGCGCTCTTGTTCTCGTTTTTTGGCCCTCGGCAGGCACTGGAAGCATGCGTATCTCGTTGGCATCGGTCACACCAAACAGTAGCTGTGCACGTTCTGCGGTAATGTCCAGGCTTTCCACACTTAAAACAGGTTGCAGGCTTCGTTGGTGTCTTCTGAGAGCTTCCCAGTTTGGTGACTGCAGCAGCTAGTAATTGTGTAGTTGGTTTGATTGCTTCTGCCACTGCATTGGCCATGTATTGATTCTGCTTCTGCACTGCTGCTCTGCTGGCCAGTTCGAGCATCTGGTGCACTTCCGCTCCTTTGGGTAAAGTGGCAAGTAGTTGCTTTGTAGGTGAATTGGCATTTTCAAATGCTAGGAGTTTAAACATTCATTGTTTGGAGTCTTCGGAGAGGTCAGTTTGATCCTCTAGCGCTTTAAACAATCAATTGATAAAGTGAGGGTATGGCTCAGTGATACTTTGTTTCATTGCGGTGAAGCTGGGTTCTGGCTTTGAATCGGGTACAGCCATAAATGCCAACCGTGCTAGCTGAGCTGACAAATTGTGCACTTCGGTGGGATACTGTAGCTGTACGAGCATATGTTCATAATTGCCATCTCCTGTGAGCATCATTGAATTAATTCCAAACAGAGGATCTCTTTGGTTTCGCGGCCGCGCTGCTTCTTGCTCAGCCAGTCGATGCCATTCACGTGACCATGTTATAAATTGCGATGGAGTCAGCAGCAGACATGTGAGATTTTTACAATCTGTGGGAGAATTGACATCAGCTGTGAGAAGCCAGTCTATGCCTAATCGGGCTTGTTCAGATTTAATTCCAAAGTCGATGACTGCCTTTTTAACTGATTGCAAGACCTTCCAATCATGTTGTTCGTATTTGGGACCTTGTGGGTCATAGAGGATAGGACAGGCAATTGTTCCCACCGAATGCCATTCTCCTTCTATTATGGCATCGCGAATGACCCCAGACCATCTCCACCCCAAACGCGAAGAATTTGGAGTTGTGCAGTACGGGGGCGGTAATGATTGACACTGCACTTCCCTGGGAACAGAGGCTTGGGAGGCGGGAGGCTGGAAAGCTAATTGCTGTAATTGGGCTGCAGTCTTAGCTGTTTCTACATGCTGCGGTATCTGTTGTGATCGCTGTGGCAGCGGCTGTATTTGCTGTGGTGTCTGCTGTGACTCTGAGGGGCTAGTTGTTGGCTGTACTATATCTTGGATGGCAGCACTTAGTTGCTGTTCTAATTGCTTCATGGTTTGTTTGAATTGAGCTTTTAGCTCTTCTATGTTGTTTTCGAGCTGCTTTTGGTTTTAAGCGGCTGTGTTTTGCCAGCTAATGCTGTTGGTTAGCTCTGGTTCGCTGTCGGAGCTGTCAATCATTTCTTCATCCTCGGGGAGGGGCTGTGTTTCAGGCGCTATTGCTGACGCGGGCGGGTGAGGCGGTGTAGGGAGGTGTGGACAGCTTGCGGCGCCGCCCACCGGGGTGCCTTCTGCGACTTCCGCCCTTTGCGCTAGTTGACCAGAAACCAAGGTCGGAGCAACTTCCGCTTTTGCTCCTGGGTCGTGGCGTGCGGCGGCAGTGTTGCCTTTCTCAAGCAGGTTTTTCAGGTTAGAATTTTCATATTTTTTGAGGAGCTCAGAGACGGTCGAACACGATTCGGCCTTTTGCCCTTTCATCGCTTTCGACCCACCAAACAAACTCTTCATCTCTTCCGCGGTTTGTTTTTGCGGCGGCGGCAGGGCGGGCTCGGACGCAGCCGCGCTGTTTGTTGGGGCGGGGACCGCAGGTGCCTAGAGTGCCTGAATCGCCGCAGCACCTACGTTTGATTCCGCTTTCATAGCTTTTAAGGTATTAATTAGTGACCGCCAAGTCACTGCCAGAGCTGCGAGTTGTTTGCTTCCCTTGCTCTGTATTATCTGATCAAAGAGTACATCGCCCACTTCTCGCCACTCCGTTACGGCAAATAGCAGAGGGGGTGTATTAAGAAAATTGTGCTTTTTAGCATAGGAAATAAGTTTATCTAGTTCTTTGTCCTTTACTCCATCCTCTCACTTGGCGAGAATTATAAGGAGTAATTGTTGAGCTGCTGAAAGCTCTATGTCCATGCTTCGCGGCGCAGAGCGGAAGGGCGCGACCCTCCTCACCTCGACCGTGACTCTCTGTCTCCAGCCAGCTTCTCCGCCTGTGCGACCTCCCCGCTTCCACCGCCGGATCGATGCGATTTTCTAGCGGCTTCTCGATATTCGTGCTCTAAGCACTGTACTCGTATTACAGTCCCGGTGTCCCTGTTTGGGCACCAAAAGTTGGGGGTCGCCCGAGTAAAACACACGTCCTCACAGAGGTATCAGTGTCATCTCTCTTTATTTTCAGGAAGCAAGCATTATTATAGACAAAAGCACTGTTCACGTGACACACTGGTATATATGATTGGATAAAAGCTAGCATTCACGCACCTAAACTAACTTGCTAATTGGCTGCAAGCTTTCAATCATGCTTCTCCTAGCATTAGCTAAGTCCTGTCTGTGTGACTCCTTTATCTTGTTTAGAATTCTTCTATGATGTTCACATTCTTGGCCCTAAAGTCTTGTTATCTCCTGGAAAAAGCACTTCAGAGTCAGTCACACAACCTGAATTGTGCAGAAATTCCATTGATATGGCCTCGCTCTGCGAGCCATGTTTGAACAACACATTAATATATATTTAAAATTAAGACTGATTACTTTGTTCTCAATGGTAAAAAATAATAAATTTTTTCTCATAGTGAATAAACACTGGGGCATTTGTATTATTCTTTTTTCTTTTGTTGTGAATAACCCCAGCCATGTATACTGTGTTTATACAGTTTGTATGTGTCTATATAGAAGGATCACTTTAGTCACTTTAGTTACATTCTGGGTGTAAAGAGTCAGCTTTTTAAAAAGCAATCTCTTAAAAAAAATTAAGAGAAAAACGATATCCTATCAAAGTTGTATAGGAAAATCTATAAGGATAACTGGGGTTTCAATTAAATTAAAAAAAAAAAAAGGCATAAAACTTGCTTTCAAAACAGGGTAATTATAAGTTAATACCAGTGGGGCTAAGATCAGCATGAATCTCAGAAGAAAAAGAAAACAAAGCTGACTAATCTCGCCTATTCTTTTCCTGGTTGGGTAGGATAGCTACAGAAAACACAGCTGATCTGAGATGAGCAAATATATTTTATATATTTACTTGGCCAAACTTTCAGGAAAAAAAGGGAAAGCAGTGGCATAGAGGCCATTAGTAGACTCCTAAAAACTCAATCTTTGGTTTTGCAGTGACACAGGTAGAAAGATGCCAAGGTAAGTCTCCCTTTCCATACTCACCTTACGCTGCTGTGCCTGAATTCACACTCCCATCCCCAACCCCGCCTTTCTCTGCTGTGCGATTTAAGATCTGAGTGTCAGCCTTAATTCTAAATTTCCTGACTTTTATGGTTTAAGTCAGTCCCTTAATGTTGTCTAAACATACTTTCATGGTATTTAATATAAAGAAGCTTTGGTTCTAAAATAGAAAGACTTTGATCTGATGCACTAGAGGGGGGCTGCTGGGGGAATGTGGTGTGATTTCCATTATTTCCCGGCTCTTTCCCACTGTGCGACTTGTGACATAATTTTCCTTTTGTTTCCATTTAAGCAGCTACCAAAGATTCACTGTGAGGACCACAAAGAACCCAGTCACATGAAGGATAGAGCGAACTTTACAAGACTGCCTTCAGTGATATTTGCTTTTTGGTTCTTTATCTGTAATTGAAAATAGTGTATCTTCATAATTAATGGGCAAACACCACATCTCGCCATTTTTTAACACTCTCTTTCTCAATGTGGAGTTAAGTGTGATGATCTCTGATAAAATTTATTCAAATTTTGGTTTAAACATACTCTCACTGATATTACAATGGTGGACGTGTCAACATAGATGCCTAGACTAGCAGATATTAGATCTGACAAGTCCATATGGGAGCCCTAAATGATGCCTAGCTCAAGTTTGAAAATTACAATGCAACTTCTAGAAGGCTAACAGGCACTACCTCTTTGGAAGAGGTGTTTACTGTGGATGCAGCACTGAGCCAATGGAGTCACAATTCTGCCTGGGTTGGGATGTTTCTGTTGATTTGACAAGCAGCAGATCCAAAGTCATTTATGGTGCCTCTACCCCTATGGGAACAAAATGGCTGAAGTGTTAACAAATAAAGTTGGGAAATATGTAACAAAATGTTCCAAGTGGGAAAATGCTAAGCAGGGAGGGTTCCATACAGAATAGCTTCAAAAATCACAAAATGCATTGTAAGTAAGGACAGGCCTAAATACTGGGTTTTCAGCTTCCTTTGATGAAAAGAGCTTTCTGAACTCCATGGAAACATTGAAAAAGATAATTATCAGCCTTGGTGATTGAGTGACATGAGCAGGATTAAAAAAAAGATCACTTATTTACATGTCAAAACGTCTGTCACAACCTGTTCGTATGGGAACATACTGCCTTTCTTTAGGAAATGAGAAAGTGTTAAGACAAAATATGTGTTCACTGAACACTGGATGAATATGTGTCCTCAGAGATGTTACCCTGGATTTACAACATTGAGAAAATATAATCCAGTCTACTGTGTATTGCTCTCCTGCTGCCACAGATGGAAGAACAACACCACAAAGGACTCAAAAAAACTTTGACATACATTCATAATCATCAGAAAACATGTCATGAGTACAAGTCACAAAACATGCAGAAACTACCAAAACTAGGGAGAAATACAAAAGATAAGATTAAAAATTAACAAAAATACTTGGTGCAGGCAACCAAAAGAATGAGAAAGGTCAACAACAATGAAAAACTCATAACAGAAAGAAAGTTTATGAAGTTCTGTGTCGCTGTTGAGCGGCTAGCTGAGGACTGACCCAAGTTCTCAGACAAGCGAAGAGAGGAGAAAAGGAAGTTTATTGTTTTGAATTCCATATATATAGAGTCTACAGAAGTGCCCCAGATTGGTCAGCCCGAGACCTCCCCCTAGGCACAATTGGCCAAGCCCGAACTCACTCAATCCGGAGAAACTGTTTGCAAAACATCCAAACTTTATCTTGTTTATGAAATATAGCAAAATGTTCCCACGGGAAGAACCTGTGCTAGCCACAGTTCTGTGAAAAAGAAAAAGTAAACACTGCATTTAATTTGCCAGACAGGAATAAGTTGCAGGATTATAGATGGCAATATGCCTAATTATAAGGACTCATCCATTACAAGCTGCCTTTGATAAAAGTAGAATCTTACACTTCAAGACTGACACCAATATCAAATAGAAAAAGACATTTTATTCTATGAAAACTAAGTGCTCTTGCAAACTCTCAATACATGAGCATTATCTAGGTTGATTAGACAATGAAAAACAGTCATCACTCAGTTGATTACAGAAGGCTCAGATAATGAGTTATTAGAGTTATGTATGTTTGATAGCTGTGATCAAGCTATGGGTCTAGACAAAACACAACAGGGACATGGGGACAAATCTTTAGTGTTTGCTGAAAGCATTTTTTGAAGTGCTTAATGCCTAAACCCACCTACAGAAACCTAGATGTCTCTTCCTGTGAGTGAGATGTTAAGCACTGCTGTAAATCTAGCCCATGGGGTGACATAAGGATCCATGTTGCTCACCTTAGCAATATTTGTTTTGTTAATAGAGAGCAAAACACTTGAATTAAGTCACATGGTCACAACATGGAAAATTTCTGAGGGAAACCAATTGCATTCTGAGAACAAAAATTCTCTAACTGAAATGTTTCAGAGAATGGCAAAGTTGTTTTGCCACTCTCAAAGACAAGGTTTTAATAAAAAGAGTAGTCACAAATATTCCCTATTATTCCCCCTAAACATTCACAAAGTTTTGCAAAATTACTTTTGATCTGTTGTAGTATTGTATTTAGCATAGTTATACTTTCACTGCGATAAATGACAGTTGGATAATAATACAAAGGTCAATGTGCTACGCACAAAGAAGCCAAAAAATTGCTGTTGGATTTTTGCAATGTACAGGTTCACACATATCTACATCTCTAATGTACCACTTTGTATTCCTGCTGGACTTTGTACTGTGTAAGAGTTCCCTCTACTGGCTGAGCTACTGGCCTTGATTTCCATTTCACCAGGCACCTTGCTGTCTGATTCAAAAGATTTCAGAATCCAAGTCTGACAATTTTTCTTGCAGTTTCTCTGAAACTCTTCAACAGTTACATTGAATTCTTTTGAAACTGAGGAAGCTTCATAAAAATAAACTTGTGTATCCCACCAATATAGACTAAAAATGCTTAGAGCCAGTACAGTGGTGACAGATAGTTACTAGACAAAACTGATCGATCAAAATAAAATTCAACAAGTAATTGAAAACAGAGGTAATTGAAATAACAGGAACAAGTTAAGAAGCAAGATTCAGTGTATTAACTTAATTTTCCAGTCCTTCAAAATGGTCAAGTTACAAGACTTAACATCATATAATCCATTACAGAAATAGGGTTTTCTTCAGGCTGCTCCTAGAGCTATTCTCATTAGTATTTTTTATCCTACCATCTTACACAGCTGTGCAATAGCTGAAAGGAATTGAAATGAAGATATTAGTTTGTAAAGACTGATTTTTCTCTATTCTTCTTCTTTCAAGGTCTACTGATGAAATCCCAGGATTTCCTTACTTAGTAAAATCGGTTATTTGATCTTTATGTGCATTGGGCACAATATTCTTAGAGATGACTAATAGAAATTCCTGAATCCTCCCCAAGAAATGTATACCCTTTCTTGTCTTGACTTTGAGGAAGCAGAGATAATACATCATGCCTTTTTACCTGAGAGTGAAGAAATCTTTCTTGACTCCTCAGCAAAGGCAATTGGACAGACTCCTGAGTTCTTCAAAAGCTCTACTCCATCAATGAAAGGCAATGGCATTACTAATGGGGAAAATGGCAGAAAACCAGTTTAAATATCAGAGAGAAAACAATAGAGCAGACCGTCATTCCGCTCTCACTAGTAAACTGGAGACAGAAATTTTGAAAGGAAAATTTATCCCTCCTGTTTTTCAAGCTTCTGTGATCAATTGAATGCTCAAATATTCCCATCGTGAAAGCAAATCAAAACATGAACATAGAAACACCACAGGATATTGATATAAGATAGTATATCCCATTTAGAGTAAAATATATATAATATATCTTTTTAGAGAAAAAAATAGATATTATTACGTTATTGTTTTATCCCTATGCTTGGACTTCAGGAACTCCTTTCCTCCTTTCTCACTGGAGAGTATGAGGGTGGCCCATAGAGTCAAGATTGCTCCGAGCTGTAAATTTCGTTGCTATGATTTCACTAGACCTCAAAAAAAAAAAAAAATTTTTTAAAAATTAAAGAAAAAATTGGGAGTTTGAATGATTTGAACACAAAAGAGAAAAATCTTCTGACACAGTTCTTAATAAATAAGAAGCTACAGAGTTTATTTCATAATCTGACCTATTTCCTTCTAAGGACACCTGTGAGCCTATTGAAAATGTAAGAACATACCTTTTTATTTATGTACATTTATTGAAATGTAAAAGTTTATGGAACATATGCATACTTTATAATACACCACTAGGCACACTTTTCTGACAGAGAGCCTATAGGACAGGAAGGCCAGTTCATACCACCTATTGCATCTCTAGGTCAAGATATGGCCTTGATGTCACATGAGTAAGCAATTAATTGAGTCTTTCTCTTGTATGACTCTCATAGTGAAGTTTGAAACTGAAATTTCTGCATTAAAGAAAATGTGCTGTCTGGTTACAACTTAGTCAATACAAATTAGACAACTAAAACAAGGGGATCAGAGTGCAATAATCTCCCAGCTTCCAGAGGACATTGGTTTAAATCTGCTTTATTATTGTTTTAAAGTAAAGGAATTAAAGTTTGACGAAAATATACCTTTCTTTCTTGAAAGACAGCTAGGTCAGGACATACTGTTAAAAATACTGAGACAGAATTTCAGAATGGAAATGAAACATGAACTTAAAAGAGTTTCTCACTGGGTGAAGTTGAATTATTATTTTCTACTGCTTTACTTTTTTAAGCATAGTTTATACAGTAGAAGAGTTTTACCTATTCTGCTTAAATAAAACAGTACATAAGATATAACACATTCTGTCATGATGATTACAAGATGCTCCAAACCTGCAACTTACCCATCTTCTAACAAATACATTTTTTTCATTATTAATATTTATTATCAATCTCTTTTGTAGTGCCTAGAAACCCAACTGAAGCTGGGGTCCCATTGTGCTAGTTTAATACAAACATGTAATAGCAATGACATTTTACAGAACAGTCAGTATATGATCTAAAGTTATAAATACAAATAATTCATTGGAAAAAATGACATAAGCTTTATTCTTGTGTTACACAGGGGGAGCACACAATGCAAGAGAGATGAAGTGAAATGTGAGAAGAGTGCTGGAGTGAGAAAGAAAACTCACTTGCACATCCTACCTATTGGACCAAAGTCTCTGTGCAAGAATGGAACACAGACAAAACACAGCTGACACAAATCACAGGGCTCTTTTGCACAGTTTCAAAAAACATTAGAAGCCAACACAGGAGCTGAAGTTGGATTTTTCAGGACACAGTCCATTAAACCCGTTGCTTTCTTAAATATATACTTTTATGGTCAAATGCTTTTAGCTACATACTCAGATACTTGTTCTGTTTGGACATCACAAGTTATAAACATCAGTAAGCTCTGGCTACAGATAGAATACACTAAAAGATACATACATCAAAAAATTCCATAAAATGGAGTCAGGAGACATTGTGGTTCTCTCCTGGTCCATCATACATGTATGTAGCCAAAAATTACCAGACTCTCTGAGGATCACCTGATACAGCACTACTGGAACTGTGCCAAGGGTATGGTGTGCATTGTGGTCTGGAGAAGCTGACCCTGGTGAACCTGAGGCAGGAATGGCAGTGGACATACTTTTGTGGAAATTTTTTGGCTCCTAACAGACCATTTAGACATACTAAAGAAAGCCCTGGGAGCTGTAATATGAAAGCCTGCTGTGATGTGGGAAACCTTTTTTTTTTTTTTTTTTAATGGCTATGTGATTCATATTGAAGAGAAATTAATGTGGATCATGTGATGGGTAAAATGGAATGTCAAATTAGGTGAGATAAGAGAGCAATGATTAAAAGATAAAAGTAGAAAATATTGCAGGTCTTTCTTAATATTATTCAACCATCTGTAATGTAGTCAAATAACACATTTCATTAGTGAACAAATGTATTCATCAATCAGTGAGGGAAAAGCAAGGATCAAATAAACAATTTGCCAACATTACTTAGCCAGATCAAGAGCAGAAAAGAATTCTTATGTTGAGGAAACATATTGCCACTGAATACATTTTTATAAAACAAATAGAGTACAGTGCAGATAATCAGAGGACTGTCCTCTGGAAAAGGCCTTCACTCAACAAATACAAGAACTTGACATCTTTATTTTCTCAGTAAACTTAGGCAAATGCTCACAAAAAACTGAATAAAATATATTTACGAGAAATTAAACAGAGGACACAGTAAGTAACCTAAAACAGATGTTTGAGCAAATGTATTTTATGAGAGTCTTCCCACTAGATGAATTAATCTGAGAGAATCAGTGGTGGTGTACTGGTGATGTTAACCACAGCAAACAAATACAAAACAGAAGGCCATTTTTATCTCTTTTTGACAGCAGAATCTGTCTCCTTGTCAGATCTTGTTTACCTTTCTATTGACACCTCCAGCAACATTTCTGTATCCATCAGTGTCACAGGAACCCACTCTGACCAATTGCAGTGATTATCCTTATAACTCACTTTTTTTTTATTTGAAACATTTCACCCTTTTTTCAATTAGATTTTTAAAAAATCCTGTATCAGGGGAGATTTTGATTAAAAATATAAAGGGAGGAATCTGCTATAAAAAATGCATTTACATACAGTTTACAAACCTCTCATCAGCAAAAGTCTCAAGCAGATGAGTAAATGTACAAATGTGTGTTGTAAACATACAGATGTGTTTAAGTCTCTTACACTCACCTTTTGAAAATAGTTTTACTTTTCATTCCACCCATATGGATGGATTTAAACATACATTTGTTCATTATTCAGAAATAAGGTCATAGAATTAGTGCTCCTTTAATGAACATAAATAGAGGGAAGGAACTAAAAGTTTTAAGTCATCAATGAATTTTCAAATTATTTGTAATGCAAATGCAGTTTTCTCTGTCTCCAGAACTAGCAAAGAACAAACACATTCTTTGGAAATTATCCATCCTTAAATGAAAGAGAGCTTAGTTCTAAGTGAAAATATTTTCTCTCAAAGTTGTTTTTACACTTAAAAAAAATAAATAAAGATATATTTTTGAAGGTGTAACCACACAGGAAAATAATTAAGTTGTTTTTAATTGAATTTCAGGAAAGAAAGTGAATTTGTGAATACTATTTAGAACATACTCTTAGTGAGGACCTACTATATCTAGTTCTTCATTCTACCACTAAAAACAATTATCTAAGTTCTAATGAAAAACAGAACATTAAAAAAAAAAAACAACAACAAAAAACCACCAAAAAACCAGCCTCCAAACTGTTTAATCACAAATATTCTCAAAATTCCATCAGATGTTTGTTCCAGATTGTGGTACCATTTTGCAACAATACACATTGTTAATCTAAATTTGTCTTAGTTCTGATACTTCATTTCTTACATAAGACATAAATATTACTACTCCAATATCCCATGTTTAACCTTCACCTTTATATATTAAACCAGTACAATTCTTTCAGCTTCTCCTCCATTTTATGTTTATCCAGTTAATATATATAGCATCTTACAGCAGATAGTACTAGGCTTAAGCTGCACTAATGTTAAACAGAAAAGCTCTACTGGTTTCTGTGTTTCAATGAGATCTACAATAATAATTAGAAATACCATTTGTTTCACATCTAGCTTGATTCCTACTATATGCCAATCACTTTTCTGCAAAGCTGCTCTCAAGCCAATTTTTTTCCAGTTATTTGCCAATTATTTGCCAATTTTAAATTGTGTTTTACTTTTTTTTTTTTTTTATAAGTGTAGCATATTATCCATTTAAATTTATCTTGTTGATAGCAGCTTATTTCTCCAGTTTCTCAAGATCATGCTGGAGTCTAATCCTGGCTTTCACTTGCCCCGCATTTCTTTTGAGTTTGATGTCCTGCACAATTTCCTGATGTTTACCTAATACTATTCCATCTATTTCCTTAATTAATATATAGACCAAACCTGCATGACAAGTACATGCCATGCAGAACACAATCACTGACTGCTTGAGGTCGGAAAGCACCTCTAGAGGTCATCTGGTCTGACTCTGCTGCTCAAGTAGAATCACCTAGAGCAGGCTGGTTAGGCTGATAATGGTATCAGTCATGATCTTGAGAGCTAAGGCAGCCTGGATGATAATTCAGTTGCTGTATTGGTGTGGTCATCCCATCTGGGCATGAAAACATTGCTCTGTCTCACAGAATTGTGGTAGGCTGAGGGAAAAGCCTAAACTCTTCCTTTTAATCAAAAGCAGAAAGTTTAAGAAAGATACCTTTGTGCCAGATATGTTGTCTGTGATACCAAATTCCTTTGGAATAAAATTGCATATTTATCCTGATCTCTGAAGTGCCTGGTGTACTATGTGCGGCATATGAAGATCACTAAGATAATGTCCTAGTGCATCCTATCCTAAAGCTAAGTACTGAATCTTAAATTGAAGGCTTGTTGATGAGGTGTAAATGTAACCTAATGAAAATTTGCCAATAAGCTGAAATGTTTCTGAATGGGCTGGCATGGAACCTAAATGTGTATTAAATTTGCTTTGATAATCACAATGCAAGCATACTAACTTTCCTTGATTTGCTTTCAAACTGAGAATTACTTTCTCCAAACTCAGTGGCAGCATTAAAGTATTTAAAGCCAAAAAAGTTGGACAGTTTTTCAGGCCTTTTGTGAATGATTTAAAAATTACAAATAGAGTCAGAGAAACATTGTTTTATCACAAGACACCAATAAAAAAAAATAGCATAATAATGTTCTACAAAAATTCTGTCCTGAAGCCAGTAAACTGGCTGCTGCTAAGCCTCAGGCCGTAGCTGATAGTATGTGCATGTATTTGTGTGTTCACATGTTTTCCCCCAAGGGGAAAGAAAGGAATTCACCCTGCAGATCTGCCTAGACATTAATTCAAGCAACTGTGATATTTTTGGCAGAAAAATGCAAAATTGAAAAAGACAGATTGTTTACTAAAAGAAAGCAAACAGAAAAAAGATACATTTATACTGGGCTGAAAATGACAGAGATTTGCTGATATACAAGCCCCTTGCTTTGTAAAAGTTCAAGGTAACTCATAGTATCATATCTTAATGAAGTGAACTGTGCAAATAAACAGCCAGTCGAGTGGTAACCACAGGGCATGATCTGGAAAGGTTAGACTTCACCTGAGGGTACTGCCTGATTAATAGGAAAACATATCTTTTCCTACAGAAGGTCTAAATAACTTTTCCTCCCAAATCGAGCATTTGTCCCACAGGAACAAATGTGTTTTGCGGATTTAATTTTTTTTAACAGAAGTAAATCCTGCAAGTGCATTATGGATATTTTTCTGGACCCTGTGTTATTGTATGAGGGCTGGGAGTCAAGGTGGTAGTAAGGATACACCCATGTGGGTCTTCATAGGGGAAAGCAACACCTGCTGGATGCTGGGCTTTTTAAACTCTTTTAACTTCTCTAATAGACTACAAGTCCTACTGAACACAACCAAAGAAATTGGTTTCCTTTGATAAATGTCAATTCTATTTTGCACCTTTAAATATAGGCAAAAGGCTGTATCAGCCAAGTTCTGTGCTACTCTAGTTTTGACTGACAACATGGTTTTAACAACTTGGTTCAATAAGTTTTGTTCTTCACTGCCCATCTCTGGGCAGTGACAGTCAGTCCCATGTGCTGCCTTAGATTACTTATTTATTCTTTAATACCACAGTTGCACTCCTTTGGGAGGAATGCCACGTGAGCCAAAGCCTCCAGTTTCACAAACAGACCCTTAGAATTAGTTTAGGCTGTCTTTGAGTATGTGTTCATGCAATACATAGCAGAAGATCTTTATCCTATTAACAGGAATACTAATCTTAAATACTTGAGAAGTCTTTTTAGCATTTCTAATGCATGAAGATCTATCCAATGAGGATATTCATAAGTTACGAGAGAAATTTTTGCAGAAATTGTCAGTAGAATCTATTACTACCTGAAAATTGCAGAATAATTTGGATTGGGAAGAATGTCTGGAAAGCATATGGGTCAAACTTCAGACGAAAGCAGGTAAAATCTTAATCTTCTGTTTTACTGCTTCCTCACACTTTAAAGGTTGTGCATACACACATGCACATGTGTTTATGCAAAGACGATTCTGACTAAAGAGTCACATACGGAAATAATCTTGATTTGAATTTTCCTGGTAGTCTAGTGCACCAAGTAGAACTGACTGTTTAGATTGAATTTAATCCTTTGGTGTGACCATTCTAGACACATTATTTCTATGGTGAAATAATAAGCTCAGCTGAAAGATTCTGTTGTCTTTAACAGAGGTAATTCTGTAGCTCCTAAACAGGGCATTTTTATACATGTATAAAGCTAAAAGACATATCTAAGATTTAAAAATACAATGTGAAAAAAATGTTGAGAAAGAGACAAGAATCACAAATAAATGTCCTTGTATTACAGAAGCTTGGGCAATGTGCTGCAGCATTTTTATACATGTATAAAGCTAAAAGACATATCTAAGATTTAAAAATACAATGTGAAAAAAATGTTGAGAAAGAGACAAGAATCACAAATAAATGTCCTTGTATTACAGAAGCTTGGGCAATGTGCTGCAGCAAATAACTCAGGTTTCTGTATTTACTGAGAAAATTATGGGGAACTGAAAAATAAAAGGCACACATAATCTAGTTACAGCTGAGTTAGTCTGCAATGTGAATGATAAAAAGTGTGAAAACTGTAGCAGACTGGCAAGAAATTAGAAACATTCATGAATGGAGCTGACTGCTAATACCCACTACTGTCTTTGAAAGGAATATTAGTATTTTAGCAGTGGGAAAGTTATTTTTCAGTCATGCATAAAGAAGAGATTGTTGGATCCAGGAAGAATGCAACAAGGGTCATGCTGAAAATGTGGAAACCAAATTCATTTGTTTCTCCTCAGGCAAATCCCAGTTCAGGCTGACCAGCTAATTACCCTAACCTTGACCCAGGAGGCAGTCTGACTTCTCAATAACTTACAGGTGATTCACTCTTTTCCGTTACTTGAGCTGTGTGTTTCCCCTCCTGAAACCAAAGCGATCCATTTGGATCAAGTTATGCATGACAATTTTGGGATGTAAGTTAAGAAATGAATAGGAGCCAAGCTAAACCAATTTCTTTCTACCAGCACAGACTGAGGTTTCACAGGTGAAAAGGTTTATTTCCCCTCTTTTTTTCCTTCCAAGATTATCCTTCACATTTTTGTTTACACAGTTGCTAAGAATTGAGAGAAGCTGGGATCTCAGAAGTTTATTTAAGCAAAGTGATGACATACAACATCCGCATGAACGGTGAGATATGAGATGTGATTCTGGATGCCAAGCAGGTAGTTATTGGCAGCCTGGGTAAATCAGCAAGTATAAAAAAAGCATATCTGAGCATTCATCCAGAATGCAAACTGACCCTGAAATAGCAAATGTTCACTTAAGTATTTTTAAAATAGTTACAGGTGAGTAGCCTGCTTAGTTTCTGCCTACAGAATTAATAAGGTTTATAAAATGAGGGAACGTCACCTGAGGAAAGAACATTAGTGAGAAACCAAGTTGGTCTAGTTAGAGCACATAGGAAAGCTGGAAGATCCCCACAAAAAAAAAAAAAATATAGAGATATCAATTCTCCAAAGGACTGAGTAATATTTTTAATTTAATGAATTATATATATGGTGAATTTTGGCAAAAGCAATAATATCAGCAGGGCTTTGTACAATGACTATTTAGAAATAGTATATTTTCTTGAACTGCTGCTTAATCTAAAAAACTTGAATGAAATATACATAAACAGAGAGATTCCAAAAAAATCTTGGAGAAAATCAGAAAACATTTTCTCAGTATTTTTACAACAGAATATTTAATCCTAACCTTAACATCTATCATCTTATCATTATATGTTGGCTAACACAGAACTAAATGCACAATCAAAAATCTCCTTCCGAGAAATTCTGGTTTCTTACTATTTCTTGATAGATGATTTCTTCGACATCTAAGAAATTATTAAATTTATTTAATTTTTGTGGTACATAGGTGATGGCAATTTTATGACTGTACATTACATAACTCAAAATATGATTAAAGGAAAAAAAATACTGTGGGGTCCAGACATCTACGTATGAATATTTTAGATTGCATATAAATATGATGACAGGACATTTTCAGCCTTGGAGTAAAAGATACCAAGAATGAGCATATTTCTTAAAGGAATAAAAACACCACCAGTGTTTAGCATTTTTTGGGTCTGTCTGGTCTTTGCACTGGCTCACAGAATGAAGTTTACAAGTAGGCTGTATCTAACCTCCTATACACATATTTGCTGGGAGGCATGGCAGCAACTCATATTTGCTTTCTGAGAGAAATCACTGCAACATTTTTATTCCTTCATTATGCTTTAGGAATTTATACCTTCAGGTTTACTGAAGAACAGAGAGGTCATTTGAATAAATTCACTGTAAAGGTGTGGTTAAAGCAGAGATCCACATTTTTCCAAGGGAGACTCAGAGTAGCAATACAGCTGGGAGTCCAGCAGAGAGGCTGACTCCAAATCACTGTCTCTCACAACTGAGCAGAAGTCAAGAAAAAATGCTTCAATTAGCTTT
The DNA here is from genome assembly GCA_024500445.1 of Entomyzon cyanotis. Lineage (NCBI taxonomy): Eukaryota > Metazoa > Chordata > Aves > Passeriformes > Meliphagidae > Entomyzon > Entomyzon cyanotis. Next base: position 32,980 of record JAKEPQ010000576.1, on the reverse strand, counting down.
CTAAAATAGGGTGATGGTCACATCGTTATTGGTTATGGACCTACATGAGAAAAACGGGAAATTTTATTTTAATAATATGTCTCTGTGTATTACATTTTATGCTGTGTATATTATCTAATTTACTACTGTCTCCTAGGTTGCAATATAGATGTATTTAAGTATTCTATTACCACCAGCTGTGGGCCGTTAGCTGCTATCACCTGCTAATGATCCACTCCGGATGACAGACAATGGGCCATCAGGGACCCACCGCATGACTCATGGACTTATCTCATCCCATTGTGGGATGCTCTGCCCAGGAGGGAGGAGCCAGGTGTTCCTACCTGGATATAACCTGGCCTTGGAACTGCCTGAGCTAGCCCTGTCTACTGGGTTCCCAGAGGACAAGAGCTACCACTGGACCTTCAGCTGGAGACCAGACCTTCACAGGATCACCGCTTGAACTGAACTACTTCAGTTGGACTGCTACCACCACCCTAACAGGGTGTCAGGTTGTATCTGACTTTGTCAGTGCTTTTCCTTGTATTATTTCACTTATTTTTAATTTCAGTCTTGACTTGTGATCTCCCACTGGTTTGTTTTCAAACCAACACATATTTTGGCGCCCAACGTGAGGCACGACCTGGGGAAACTCAGAAATCCTATCACCATGATGATCAGCTTATCTATATGGGTGCTGTATCTCACTCTCTATATTTTTCCTCAAATGGGAAACTATCTGCCCGTCATATTGCTCCTGTTGCGACCAGGGAATGGCATGAGAATTGCTCTATTGGTTTATTATGCCTATTGTATGATAACCTGTGAGGCGATGAATGCCATTTGGAACATATAGTCAGTTTTATCTGCCTGGCCTAATCTGAGCCACTACATCTGGGACCTCCTCAGCAATCGCACCCACCCTCTGGGGTTAGGAGGAGAGAGCGGTTTCTTCCAGCCTTTCAGGTCAGGCACAGCCGTTTTTGACAATATTGAGTTCTCTCTGGATGCTAGGGATGGCGTAATCTTTTTGTCAGTTCTGTTTTCTTTGACCAGCACCGTGTACCTCATGCTGAAGATCAAAATAATACTTTGTCTTCTTGAGGAGGAGAAACGAAGCAAGACAGCAGGCAAGAGGAAAAGAACCAAAAGAGCAGTCGACATCTCAACACAGACCATCGCCAAGTCAGAACAGCCGAAGCCGGTAGCAGTTGCCCCCGTCCAGAAAAAGAAATCAAAGGGCAAATCAGTCCGCATAGCGACTGATGAGGATGCGGCAGGACCATCTCACCAAGCAGAAGAGACAGAGCCAGAGATCATCACTCGCTCTCTATCCCTGGGGGAGCTGCGTGAACCTATGGAGGGAATTCACCCGGCAGGCGAATGAGTCCATCTTGACCTGGCTGCTCCGCATCTGGGACGCCGCAGCTAACGACACCATTCTGGACAGAAGTGAGGCCAGGCAACTGGGATCCCTGTCTCAGGATGTGGTCATTGACCAGGAGATTGGGAGAACCCAGGAAACTCTCAGCCTCTGGTGGCGATTGCTGACAAGCGTACGGGACAGATACCTGTGTAAAGAAGACCTCCAGATGCACCAAAGAAAATCGAACATGATAGAACAAGGTATCTGATGCCTGAGGGAATTTGCCGTGCTAGAACTCATTTTCTCGGAAAACGACAGATTCCCTAAGGGCCCAGATAATGTCCAGTGCACTTCACAAATGTGGCTAAGATTCGCATGGCTTGGACCAGAGATATACTCTCGTTACCTGGCAACACTGCAGTGGAGGGAAGGAGAAGACAAGGTGGGCGTGGTAGCCAACAAACTGAGAATTTATGAAGACACCGTCAGTGCCCCACTACGCACCCACGTCTCATCGGTGGAAACAAACCTGGCTGAGCAAATCCAGAGCTTGATTGAAGAGGGCCACCAGAAACTAAGGAAAGAGCTCAAAGAAGGAATTTACCATGCCTCACCAAAACCAACCAGAGTCTCTGCCATCAGGAGCAGACGTCCCCCAGCCAGCAAAAGAAGACAAACTCCGCGACGTGACCTCTGGTTTTTCCTACAGCAGCATGGGGAAGACATGAGAAAGTGGCATAGGAAACCCACCTCCTCCTTAGCAGCCCGGGTATGCGAATTGAAAAGAGAAACATCCACTTCAGGAGGCTCGTCTAGGTTCAACACTGCCCCAGTCTCTTGTGGACAGAACCCCAGACGGCATGGGAATGACAATATGACTGATCCTCTTGAAGGGACCTCAGGAACACATTTACAGGAGGAGAGCATCGTGCACCAAAACCAGGATTAGAGGAGCCCTGCCTCTAGCCAGGTAGAGGAAAGGGATAACCGGATCTATTGGACTGTGTGGATCCGATGGCCTGGCACGTCTGACCCACAAAGATATACGGCTTTGGTTGATACCGGTGCTTAGTGCACCCTGATGCCCTCCAGGTATGTGGGGACTGAATCCATTTCTATTTCTGGGGTGACAGGAGGATCCCAGCAGCTGACTGTACTGGAAGCTGAAGTGAGTTTAACTGGGAACGAGTGGCAGAAACACCCCATTGTGACTGGTCCAGAGGCCCCATGCATCCTTGGCATAGACTATCTCAGGAGTGGATATTTCAAAGACCCAAAGGGACATCGCTGGGCTTTTGGGATAGCAGCCGTAGAGACAGAAGACATAAGACAACTGAATACCCTGCCTGGTCTCTCAGATGACCCATCTGCTGTAGGACTACTGAGAATTGAAGAACAGCGGGTACCAATTGCTACAGCAACAGTGCACCACCGGCAATACCGCACAGACAGAGACTCTGTGGCCCCCATCCATAAGATGATTCGGGAACTGGAGAGCCAAGGGGTGGTCAGCAAGCCCCACTCACCCTTTAACAGCCCTATATGGCCGGTGCGTAAGTCCAGTGAAGAATGGAGACTGACGGTGGATTACCGTGGCCTGAATGAAGTCACACCACCACTGAGTGCTGCTGTATCGGACATGTTGGAACTTCAGTACGAGCTGGAATCCAAGGCAGCAAAGTGGTATGCGACCATCGACATTGCCAATGCCTTTTTCTCCATTCCTCTGGCAGCAGAGTGCAGGCCTCAGTTTGCTTTCACCTGGAGGGGCGTGCAGTACACGTGGAACCGACTGCCCCAGGAGCGGAAGCACAGTCCCACCATCTGCCATGGACTGATCCAGGCTGCACTGGAAAAGGGTGAGGCTCCAGAACATTTGCAGTATATTGATGACATCATTGTGTGGGGGGACACAGCAACGGAAGTATTTGGGAAAGGAGAGAAAATCAGAATTCTCCTGGAAGACAGTTTCGCCATCAAGAAGGGCAAAGTCAAAGGACCCGCCCGAGAGATCCAGTTCCTGGGAGTAAAGTGGCAAGACGGACGACGTCAGATTCCTCCTGAGGTCATCAATAAGATCACCGCAATGTCTCCACCAACCAACAAGAAGGAGACGCAAGCTTTCTTAGGCGCCATAGGCTTTTGGAGAATGCACATCCCTGAGTACAGCCAGATCGTGAGTCCTCTCTACCTCATAACCCGCAAGAAGAACGATTTCCACTGGGGCCCTGAACAGCAGCAAGCCTTCACCCAGATCAAACAGGAGATCGCTCATGCGGTAGCCCTTGGCCCAGTCAGGACAGGACCAGAGGTAAAGAATGTGCTTTACTCTGCAGCCGGGAGCCATGGTCTGTCCTGGAGCCTTTGGCAGAAGGTGCCTGGTGAGACCCGAGGCCGACCACTGGGATTCTGGAGTCGAAGTTACAGAGGGTCTGAAGTCAACTATACTCCCACCGAGAAAGAAATCTTGGCAGCTTACGAAGGAGTCCAAGCCGCCTCAGAGGTGATCGGCACAGAGGCACAACTTCTCCTTGCACCCCGACTGCCAGTGCTGGGGTGGATGTTCAAGGGAAGGGTTCCCTCTACCCACCATGCCACTGATGCCACGTGGAGCAAATGGATTGCCCTCATCACACAGCGCGCCTGTATTGGAAACCCGAATTGCCCTGGGATTCTGGAAATTATAACAAACTGGCCTGAAGGTGAGACTTTTAAATTATCTTCAGAAGAAGCAGAGGAGCAAGTAGCACGTGCCGAGGAAGCACCCCCGTATAACGAGCTGCTGGAGAGTGAAAGACGCTACGCCCTCTTCACCGATGGTTCCTGCCGAATTGTAGGCGCAGATCGGAAATGGAAAGCTGCAGTATGGAGCCCCACACGACAAGTTGCACGGGCTACCGAGGGACAAGGTGGATCGAGTCAGGTTGCGGAGCTTAAAGCCGTCCAGCTGGCTTTGGATATTGCCGAACGAGAGAAATGGCCAAGGCGCTATCTCTACACCGACTCCTGGATGGTAGCCAACGCGCTGTGGGGATGGTTAGATCGCTGGAGAAAGGCCAACTGGCAGCGCAGAGGAAAACCCATCTGGGCCGCTGAGATTTGGCAGGACATCGCCGCCCGGGCAGAAAAGCTGACCGTGAAAGTTTGACACGTGGATGCACATGTACCTAAGAGTCGGGCTAATGAAGAGCATCGTAACAACGAGCAAGTGGACCGAGCTGCCAAGGTGAAAGTGTCACAGGTGGATCTGGACTGGCAGCACAAAGGAGAATTATTTCTAGCTCGTTGGGCCCATGATGCCTCTGGTCATCAAGGGAGGGATGCAACGTACAGATGGGCTTGTGACCGAGGGGTGGACTTGACCATGGACAACATCTCACAGGTCATCCACAGCTGTGAGACTTGCGCTGCAATCAAACAGGCCAAGCGGGTGAAGCCTCTGTGGTATGGTGGACGATGGTCAAAGTACAGGTATGGGGAAGTATAGCAAGTTGACTACATCACCCTTCCCCAAACCCGCCATGGAAAGCGCTATGTGCTGACCATGGTGGAAGCAACCACAGGATGGTTAGAGACCTACCCTGTGCCTCATGCTACTGCCCGGAACACCATCTTGGGCCTGGAAAAGCAAGTCCTGTGGAGACATGGTACCCCTGAGAGAATCGAGTCTGACAATGGAACCCATTTCAAGAATGGCCTCATAAGCACCTGGGCTAGAGAACACGGAATTGAATGGATATACCATATCCCCTATCATGCACCAGCTGCCGGAAAAGTTGAACGGTGCAACGGACTACTTAAGACAACTTTGAAGGCACTTCACAGGGGGACCTTGAAAAATTGTGTTGCAGTGGCCTTGGCACATTTGAGTGCCCCTGGCCCGCTGTTTGGAGACAATCCTAAGATGGAGTCTTGGGAATGAAAGAACCTCTTGATTATGGGGACAACGAGAGACACTCCTAAGCAGCCTTGCAACATGAGTTATGAATATATACCTGCGCAGCCACTCGTTGGCCCCACACTTCTTTCCTCCCCTGTTCTGTATTTGGTACTGTTCTCGATCGTTCTCCTTTGTCTGCTGAACTAGTGTTTTATGATTAGTTTGTGGTGGTGGATGATACCACCTCAGGAACTGCTGGGGAGCCGAGTAGTCCCAGTACAGCAGGGTTTCACTGGTGGCAAAACATCCCAGTTGAAGTAACATGATAAGTCCCTCCCCAAATTATGTAAATCCTCCTGGCTGTAACCTAACCCCTGACTCCATCCCTCCCTTCTCCCCATTGGTTGTGGTGTTCCCCCGCCTCCTCTCCCCTGACCTCAGGTGATCCCTATATCTAGGGACACCGAGGGTCTTCTCTTCCTCTTTCACCCTGGAACCCTTCGGAATAAATATCTGGAACATCCAGCTGATTGAGCCTCTGGATTCTTTGTCTCTGGTAACGCGTGAGCTATCCGTCTCTCTGGGTGAGTGAGAATCTGTGCCTTACACCGGCTCGGATGTGAGAAGGGTCTTTCTGTACAGCACCAGAGCAGTGCTGGCTGGAGTGATCTCTCAATAGCCTTAGAGACACTTTCAGTAAACGCAGAGGCCTGTTCCACCCCTCATCACCCCGCTGCATTAAGTGGCGCTCGATACAGGGACATAAAAAATCCCTGAAAGTGTCTCGAAAGGCTTTATGCCATAGATGTCACGATCGAAGCAGCCACTTCCCTCGAAAACAGGTCTAAGTTTTATTAGATCTGTTTAAAGAGGCAGCTGAGAAATCTCCATTTGTCTTGGACGGGAGAAATCGGCTAAAACCAGAGAACCATGCCGAAAGTTTTTTTTTACACTCTCGGAAGCCTCGAAGTGGTAAGTGAGGCTTTGCCAGTGAATTTTTCTTTGGTTTTTTTTTATTTTTTCTTTCGGTATTGGGAAGAATTTATTTGGGGAATATGGGTGGGAAATTAACCCATCCCCAATCAGAGCTTTATACCTCCCTTAAAACCACCCTTATGTCAGGGTGTATTCCCAGTTTTCTAAGGGGAATTTAAAATCTTTTGTTCGATGGATTTTTAACATCTTTCCAAATGTTTCTGTAGTTTCTGTTCAGTCTCTTAGTTTCTGGGATAAGATCAGGGAGAAACTGACAGTTCTCACACAGGCTGGGGATCAAACAGTTGCTAATTTCCTCCCTTTGTTTGTAGTGATTTATAAGTCTGTTAAGAACTCTAAGACTGAGTCAGTTCTGCCGAAAAATTCAGACCCCTTTTGTGCTATTTCCCCTGTGTCCATTCCCTCCCCCGCTGTCCCTAAACCCCCAGGACCTCAGGGGGGAGAAGCTCTCTCTCCCCTATCCCCTGCTCCAACCGGGACTGATCACCCCGGTTAGAGCCTGTCCCTCACCCTCCTTCCAGCACCCCAAAACCTCCCTACCTCGACTTCATGTTTCTTACAAGATGGCGCAAGCCACGTGTTACCCCTTTCTCCTGCGGGACAGGACGCAGCCCGCGTGGCACAACAAGCCGGGGTGCTTTGTTCATATCAGTTTAAAACTCCCGGGTTAGCGTCGGTCCCGCCCCCTGCAGTATCGGGTGTCCCTGCATCGGCCCCGCCCCTCGTGGTATCGGGTGTCGTCCCTGCGTCGGCCCTGCCCCCCGTGGGGAGCTCTCACCCGGGCGCGGGCCCCTCCCTCGTTCACGCCTCCCTCCCCGGCGGTGCTATTCCTGCCGCCCCGCTCCTCCCCGGTTCCCATGGCAATGGGGCCGGCCAGCGACACAGGAGGAGCCGTCCCCGCCGTGCCCGGTCCCGGCCTCGGGCTGCCTGTTCCTCTTCGGAAGAGGAGAGCAGCGACTCTGAGGAGGACCCCTGGCTTGAAATACGCAGGAAAGCCGCACAGGAGGGACACTGGGGAATAGCAAACAAAATCTCTGTCACTGCCGCCCCAGTGCATTATAACAGGGCTGGAGGGAACCCCCGCTGAGACGCCCTCCCATATGCACAGATAAAAGAGATGTGCAAGGCGGGGAAGGATTTTGGACGTGACTCCCCTTATTTTAAAAATCTACTTCAAGCTACCTTTGCTGCAAATGTATTAGTTCCACATGATATAAAAAAATCTTATGGCATGTCTTCTGTCACCGGGGGAATACATGCTGTGGGACAGAACTTGAAGAAAACGATTAAAAGACCTCCTGCAGGTATATCACAGAGATCCCAACAGGGCTCACTTAACACTAGATGATCTTTGCAGGGAAAGAAACCTAGTTAAACCCCAGGATCAGGCAAGACAATTGCCTGAACTGATTTTAGAAGATATCAAAAGAGAAGCTGACAGGGCTTTGCTCTCAACTCCCTTGGACTCCACCCCCTCTTTAAATTTCTCCACCATAAAACAAGCAATCGATGAGTCCTTTATAAAATTCTTCGACAGACTAAAAGAGTCAGTCGAAAAGCAAGTTGGGAACTCAGAAGCCCAAAAGGAGCTGCTGCGTGCATTAGTTATGGCAAATGATAATGAGAGTTGTAAAAGAGTCCTTCGAGCTCTCCCTCTAGATCCAGCTCCCACCCTCGATCAGATGATTGAGGCTTGCACCAAATTAGCATTCCCTGAGGCAACCATAGCCCAAGCAGTTTCACAAGGGGTAGCGGAAGCACTAGCAGCATCACAGAAAATACCTCGTAGATATTATAATTGTGGGAGTTTTCAACACATGGTCAAAGACTGCCCTGAACCAAAGCGTGTTAAGAGAAATACTAACAAAAATACTGAGGCTGTGCCCCCAGGCTGTCCCTGCCAGCATCACCATCAGAAGGACCAGGGAAACGGACAGTGAAGCGCGGCACGGCTCCGCGCAAAGACACAAATCTTACGGCTGTCTCTCCCTGCCCTGCAACCCCTGCCATGGACTGTAACTGCGCACCGCACAGCGGAACAGACAAAAGACTCCGTCTTGTAAGTACTGATACACACCACTTCTGCAATGGAAATCAACAACACATATATGTAAATTTTGAAAAACCTTTTGATAAGACTGTGGACGTCTTGGTAGTCGGGGACACTAAGCACGGTCCACCCGAACTTTCTATTTTACCTGAGGTGCACAAAGTAGACCCCAGTGGATGAGTACAAATTTCTGTCTCCTGTAACAACACTCCCTGGTTTCTATCAAAGGGTCAGGTGGTAGCACAAGCTATCATACTACCTGAAAACCACCCCAGGTGCCACAGAACACCTTCCATATGGTGGGCAGAGGTTGTGGGCGCAGACAAGCCCATGATGCATTGTAAACTACACAATGATAAATCCACTGCTTACCTGACGGGGATGGTAGACACAGGGGCCGATGTAACTATCATTTCTCGAGCAGAATGGCCCCAGGACTGGAAAACCAAACCAGCAGGCGGGAGAATCACAGGCATAGGAGGGTCAGCAACTTCCCGGAGGGGTACAAATAATATCATCATAGAAGGCCCTGAAGGACACACAGCCACCATCTGCCCATATGTAATTGACTCTGGTTTTACCCTCTGGGGCAGAGATCTCCTTACCCAGTGGGGGACTCAGCTGGTAATCCCACCTCCATCTCAGGATTTCTGGTTGGGGCCACTGGGAGGTGCTCCACCCCGCCCCTTACCTGGAAAACAAACGATCCAGTCTGGGTGACCCAGTGGCCCCTCAGCAAAGAGAAGCTCAGCGCTTTAGAATCCCTAGTAGAAGAACAGCTTGCCAAGGGTCACATTGTACCATCTAATAATAGCCCTTGGAACTCCCCTGTCTTTGTCATACGGAAACCTGGAAAAGACAAATGGAGGCTCCTCCAAGACCTCAGGAAAATCAATGAAGTCATTGAGGATATGGGACCCCTACAGCCTGGCCTGCCCTCGCCCTCAATGCTTCCTCGGAATTGGAAGCTTGCTGTCATTGACATTAAAGACTGTTTCTTCACAATCCCCCTACACCCAAGTGATGCTCCTCGGTTTGCTTTCTCCGTGCCATCCCTAAACCAGGAAGCCCCCCAGCGCAGATACCACTGGTGTGTGTTACCCCAGGGTACGAAAAATTCTCCAACTATTTGCCAATGGTACGTGGCTCGCGTCCTGTCCCCCATCCGCAAAGAGTTTGCACGTTCTATCATTCTCCACTACATGGATGATGTGTTGATTTGTGCACCAAATGATAAATACCTGAACTTAACTCTAGAAAAAACTATTCAAGCCATTGAGAAAGCAGGGTTTGAGATCCAGCAGGAAAAGATTCAGCGTACCTGCCCGTGGACCTACCTGGGACTCCGCATCAGCAAACAGACCATCGTACCCCAGCAGCTCACCATCAAAGACAACCCAAAGACACTCTGGGACTTGCACCAGCTGTGTGGATCTATAAACTGGGTTCGTCCTCTGCTGGGAGTTACTACGGAGGACCTTGCACCACTGTTTAACCTCCCGAAAGGCTGTGACCACCTGGACTCACCCCCGAGTCATCACAGAGGAGGCCCAGGAATCCATTGCTAAGGTACAGCTTGCCCTGTCTTCTCGCCAAGCCCATCGGACAAGTCCTGAGTTACCTTTTAATTTCATCGTTCTGGGTAAGTCACCCAGGCTGTATGGACTGATTTTTCAATGGGACACTGCACAAAAAGACCCACTTCTTATAATAGAGTGGATCTTCTTATCACATCAGCCGCTCAAAACCATAACAACACAACAAGTAGCCCAACTAATTATGAGAGCCAGAGCATGCCTCCGTACCCTTGCAGGGTGTGATTTCATCTGCATCTATCCATCATTAGAAAATTATTCCTTAGCAAACGTACTCCAAACAAATGAACACCTTCAATTTGCTCTGGATAGTTTTCCAGGCAAGATTTCAAATCATCATTCAAAACATAAATTATTCAATTCGACTTTTCATTTGGCCCCAAAAGAACTTCAAAGTCTAACCCCTCTCAAGGCTCTAACTGTTTTTACAGATGGCTCCGGGAAATCCCAAAAGTCAGTCGTGACTTGGAAACATCCCGAAACGCAAGTGTGGGAGCACGATGTCCAAATAGTGGAGGGCTCTCCGCAAATTGCGGAGCTATCAGCCGTTGTTAGAGCTTTCGAGATGTTCGAAGAGTCTATTAATCTGGTAACAGATTCAGTTTATGTAGCTGGAGTAGTTGCCAGAGCAGAACATGCCTGGCTAAAAGAAGTGTCAAATCCTAAATTGTATAAACTGCTCTCAAAACTTGTTTTTCTGCTTTCCCACAGAAAGCAGCCGTTCCATGTGATGCATGTGAGGTCACACACCGATCTCCCTGGACCAATCGCTGTAGGGAATCGGAGGGCAGACGCTCTAGCTATGCCGGTGAAAGCTCCTAACATTCCAGACACCTTTGCTCAGGCAAAGCTGAGCCACCAATTTTACCATCAGAATGTACCAGCACTCATAAGAATGTTTAAACTACCTCAAAACCAGGCAAGGGCAATTGTAGCAACCTGTCCTAGCTGTCAGAGCTACCAAGTGCCATCATTAGGGTCCGGGGTTAACCCCCGGGGTCTAGGCAGCTGCGAAATCTGGCAAACAGATGTAACCCATGTCCCTCAGTTTGGCAAATTAAAATATGTACACGTTTCTGTAGATACATTTTCTGGAGCTGTTTTTGCATCTGCCCATGCAGGAGAAAAGGCAAGAGATGTTATAAAGCACTTTCTCCTTGCCTTCTCTACCCTGGGCGTTCCTGCTGACATAAAAACTGACAACGGTCCAGCATACATCTCTAACAGACTTCAAGAGTTTTTTAGCTCGTGGGGCATCAAACACATTACAGGCATCCCCCACTCCCCCACAGGACAATCCATAGTTGAGAGGACCCACCAGACAATTAAGAGGGTCCTAGACCAACAGCAGGGAGGGTCAGAACTCAATTCTCCCATTTTGAGACTCTGCAAAGCCCTTTTCACAATAAATTTCTTAAACAATTCGTTTGAAGAGCCTGACCCCCCTGTGTTCTGGCATTTTACTAATTTGACCCAAGCCAAATTAAAAGAACAACCGCCAGTGTTAATCAAAGATCCAGAAAGCCATCAAATATCAGGCCCTTTTTCACTAATTGTATGGGGGAGGGGATATGCTTGTGTTTCCATGGTGCAGAGGGGGGAGGAGGGGTGGAACCAGGCCTCTGCGTTTACCGAAAGTGTCTCTAAGGCTATTGAGAGATCACTCCAGCCAGCAGTGCCTGGTGCTGTACAGAACGACCCTTCTCACACCCGTGCCGGTGTATGGCACATATTCTCACTCACCCACAGAGTTGGATAGCTCGTGCGTCACCAGAGACAAAGAACTCAGAGCGCTCAGTCAGCTGGATATTCCAGAAGTTTATTCCGAAGGGGTCCAGGATGAAAGAGGAAGAGAGACCCTCGTTGTCTATATTTATAGGGATAGCTGGAGGGTCAGGGAAGAGGAGGCGGGGGGGAATATCACAACCAATGGGGAGAAGGAAGGGATGGGATCAGGGCTTAGGTTACAGCTGGGGGGATTTACATAATTTGGGGAGGGACCATCGTGTTCTCCAGGGGGGGACTAGGATGTCTCCCACCAGTGAAGCCCTGCTGTACTGGAACCACTCGGCTCCCCAGCAGTTCCTGAGGTGGTATTATCCACCACAACATCTCCCCCTTCTTTATTTAAAGGAAAGGCCTCCCCTACTTGCTTAGTTAAACACTTCTTGAGGCAACCGAACAAGCTTAGAACAAGGAAAATTATTAGGATCACCCACAGTCCAGTTTTGACTAAGGATGTTAGCCATCCTTGAAGTCCCCATTGTCCGAAAAGATCGCCAATCCAGTCTGCTTCTTTTTCTGTCTTCAGTTCTTTGATTTGATCCTTTATTTTCTGTATCGTCGCGTGGATGCTCTGGCTATGAGATGACAGGTTAAAGCAACACAGCCCCTCGAATTCCTCACAGCCATGTCCATGGGCTAATAAAAGAAAATCGATGGCTGCTCTGTTTTGCAGTGTTGAATGCCTGGTGGTTTCTTCATCTTCAAGAAGTTGAGAGAGGGCACTCGAGGTTAGGTTAGCATGCTTTCCGAGCCAGCACTCAAGGTGGCTAAGTTCACCTAAGGCTTTTGCTGCTGCTACTCCAGGCAGGAAAAACGATGCAGCAATCCTTTTAGACAATGACCAATTGATAATTTCGCTATCACAATTAGGATCTAATTGTTGTATATTTCTTTTTTGGCGGGCCAATCGAGTATGGTTTCTCCAATGTAGAATTTGGGTTTTGTTGGGTGCTAGTACAGAAAGCCTGCCGAGAGTGCACGGCCCCCCTTGGAGCTGGGATGGGATTCCAGACCACGCCTGATTCTCGCAAATCAGGAACACACCTTTGGGCAGTGCTTTGGGGTGTACAGATGACTCTGTTGGGATGACCTTTTTATCCTGACACCAATTACTGACAGAGTAAACCTTTCCCTGGGGTGTTGCATTTCTATTATGACTTAATTTCTGGTGTTCTGACCAGGATAATGCCATCCCTCTTTTCGGGCTGAAGACAAACTTGAGGCAAAGGGTAGCCTGGGAGGACCCCAATAATAGTAATTCGTGGGGTTCCTCTGGTGCTGTTGCCAGCGTGTTTACCCATTTCTCCCAAGCTTCTTTCTGGGGGAGCACCTCGTTTGCAAAAGGCAGTTCATCTTTGCGGAGAGGGATCCCCACCAGGCATGATGAAAGTGGGTCACTGACGCTGCCCATAGACAGGCACATATGGTCTTGCTGGAGTGCTTTTGCCAATGTAACCCACATATTGGTCTTTGGCTGAGGGACAATCCATGCGACAACCTCTGGTGGTAACAGAATCCAGGAGGTCAGGAGAATGCAGAGGTAGGCAATTACAGGCATGGTGGTAAGAGAGGTATAGGTAGTCCTTTTTTCTGTGGGATTTCAAGCAAAAATCATTAAAAGATGGTTTTCTGTTACTTCTTTCTTTTTCCCCTCTCATCCCCCCTTTTTTTCATAAGACACAGGTAATAAGGTTGTGGGTTAGGGAAACACGTGAGGGTAACAGATAAGGGATTTGTGGGTTAGGGGAACTGCTTGAAGGCGGCACAAATAGCTGTTCACGTGGCTGGAATCTTGCGCCGACGTCTTCTCCAAGCGGCACTGGTTTCTTTGTCTGGGGTTTCTTTGTCAGTGTCTGGTGTGTCATCTTTCGTCTGCTCAGGAGCTGTCACTGACGGTCGGAGGTAGGGTTTTACATATTTTCCTGGTATCCACTTGGGTCCTGAAGGTGTGGAAACACAAGCATATCCCCTCCCCCATACAATTAGTGAAAAAGGGCCTGATATTCGATGGCTTTCTGGATCTTTGATTAACACTGGCGGTTGTTCTTTTAATTTGGCTTGGGTCGAATTAGTAAAATGCCGGAACACAGGGGGGTCAGGCTCTTCAAACGAATTGTTTAAGAAATTTATTGTGAAAAGGGCTTTGCAGAGTCTCATAATGGGAGAATTGAGTTCTGACCCTCCCTGCTGTTGGTCTAGGACCCTCTTAATTGTCTGGTGGGTCCTCTCAACTATGGATTGTCCTGTGGGGGAGTGGGGGATACCTGTAATGTGTTTGATGCCCCATGAGCTAAAAAACTCTTGAAGTTTGTTAGAGATGTATGCTGGACCGTTGTCAGTTTTTATCTCAGCAGGAACGCCCAGGGTAGCAAAAGCAAGGAGAAAGTGCTTTATAACATCTCTTGCCTTTTCTCCTGCATGGGCAGATGCAAAAACAGCTCCAGAAAATGTGTCTACAGAAACGTGTACATATTTCAATCTGCCAAACTGGGGGACATGGGTCACATCTGTTTGCCAGACTTCACAGCTGCCTAGACCCCGGGGGTTAACCCCAGACCCTAATGATGGCATTTGGTAGCTCTGACAGCTAGGACAGGTTGCTACAATTGCTCTTGCTTGGTTACGAGGTAGTTTAAACATTCTCATCAGTGCTGGTACATTCTGATGGTAAAATTGGTGGCTCAGCTTTGCCTGAGCAAAGGTGTCTGGAATGTTAGGAGCTTTCACCGGCATAGCCAGAGCGTCTGCCCTCCGATTCCCTTCAGCAACTGGTCCAGGGAGATCGGTGTGTGACCTCACATGCATCACATGGAACGGCTGCTTTCTGTGGGAAAGCAGAAAAACAAGTTTTGAGAGCAGTTTATACAATTTAGGATTTGACACTTCTTTTAGCCAGGCATGTTCTGCTCTGGCGACTACCCCAGCTACATAAGCTGAATCTGTTACCAGATTAATAGGTTCTTCGAACATCTCAAAAGCTCTAACAGCAGCCGCAAGCTCCGCAATTTGCGGTGAGCCTTCGATTATTTGGATATCGTGCTTCCACACTTGCGTTTCGGGATGCTTCCAAGTCACGACTGACTTTTGGGATTTCCCGGAGCCATCTGTAAAAACAGTTAGAGCCTTGAGAGGGGTTCGACTTTGAAGTTCTTTTGGGGCCAAATGAAAAGCCGAATTGAATAATTTATGTTTTGGATGATGATTGGAAATCTTGCCTGGATAACTATCCAGAGCAACTTGAAGGTGTTCATTTGTTTGGAGTACGTTTGCTACGGATTCATTTTCCAATGATGGATAGATGCAGGTGAAATCACACCCTGCAAGGGTACGGAGGCGTGCTCTGGCTCTCATAATTAGTTGGGCTACTTGTTCCTGTCGTGTTGTTATGGTTTTGAGTGGCTGATGTGGTAAGAAGATCCACTCTATTATAAGAAGTGGGTCTTTTTGTGCAGTGTCCCATTGAAAAATCAGTCCATACAGCCTAGGTGACTCACCCAGAACGATGAAATTAAAAGGCAACTCAGGACTTGTCCGATGGGCTTGGCGAGAAGACAGGGCAAGCTGTACCTTAGCGATGGATTCCCGGGCCTCTTCTGTGATGACTCGGGGCAAGTCCAGGTGGTCACAGCCTTTCAGGAGGTTAAACAGTGGAGCAAGGTCTTGCGTAGTAATTCCCAGCAGAGGACGAACCCAGTTTATAGAACCACACAGTTGGTGCAAGTCCCGGAGTGTCCTTGGGTTGTTTTTGATGGTGAGCTGCTGGGGTACGATGGTCCGTTCGCTGATGCGGAGTCCCAGGTAGGTCCACGGGCAGGTACGCTGAATCTTTTCCTGCTGGATCTCAAACCCTGCTTTCTCAATGGCTTGAATAGTTTTTTCTAGAGTTAAGTTCAGGTATTTATCATTTGGTGCACAAATCAACACATCATCCATGTAGTGGAGAATGATAGAACGTGCAAACTCTTTGCGGATGGGGGACAGGACGCGAGCCACGTACCATTGGCAAATAGTTGGAGAATTTTTCATACCCTGGGGTAACACACACCAGTGGTATCTGCGCTGGGGGGCTTCCTGGTTTAGGGATGGCACGGAGAAAGCAAACCGAGGAGCATCACTTGGGTGTAGGGGGATTGTGAAGAAACAGTCCTTAATGTCAATGACAGCAAGCTTCCAATTCTGAGGAAGCATTGAGGGCGAGGGCAGGCCAGGCTGTAGGGGTCCCATATCTTCAATGACTTCATTGATTTTCCTGAGGTCTTGGAGGAGCCTCCATTTGTCCTTTCCAGGTTTCCGTATGACAAAGACAGGGGAATTCCAAGGGCTATTAGATGGTACAATGTGACCCTTGGCAAGCTGTTCTTCTACCAGGGATTCTAAAGCGCTGAGCTTCTCTTTGCTTAGGGGCCACTGGGTTACCCAGACTGGGTCATTTGTTTTCCAGGTAAGGGGAGGGGTAGAGCGTCTCCCAGTGGCCCCAGCTAGAAATCCTGAGATGGAGGTGGGATTACCAGCTGAGTCCCCCACTGGGTAAGGAGATCTCTGCCCCAGAGGGTAAAACCAGAGTCAATTACGTATGGGCGGATGGTGGCTGTGTGTCCTTCAGGGCTTTCTATGATGATATTATTTGTACTCCTCTGGGAAGTTGCTGACCCTCCTATGCCTGTGATTCTGCCGCCTGCTGGTTTGGTTTTCCAGTCCTGGGGCCATTCTGCTCGAGAAATGATGGTTACATCGGCTCCTGTGTCTACCATCCCCATCAGGTAGGCAGTGGATTTATCATTGTGTAGTTTACAATTCATCATGGGCTTATCTGCGCCTACAACTTCTGCCCACCATATGGAAGGTGTTCTGTGGCACCTGGGGTGGTTTTCGGGTAGTATGATAGCTTGTGCTACCACCTGACCCTTTGCTAGAAACCAGGGAGTGTTGTTACAGGAGACAGAAATTTGTACTTGTCCACTGGGGTCTATTTTGTGGACCTCAGGTAAAATAAAAAGTTCAGGTGGACCATGCTTAGTGTCCCCGACTACTAGAATGTCCACAGACCTGTCAAAAGGTTTTTCAAAGTCCACATATATGTGTTGTTGATTTCCATTGCGGAAGTGGTGTGTATCAGTACTTACAAGACAGAGTCTCTTGTCTGTTCCGCTGTGTGGTGTGCAGTTACCATCCATGGCAGGGGTGGCAGGGCAGGGAGAGACGGCTGTAGAATTTGTGTCCTTGCGCGGAGCCGCGCCGCGCTTCACTGTCCGTTTCCCTGGTCCTTCTGATGGTGATGCTGGCAGGGACAGCCTGGGGGCACAGCTTCAGTATTTTTGTTAGTATTTCGCTTAACACGCTTTGGTTCAGGGCAGTCTCTGACTATGTGTTCAAAACTCCCACAATTATAACATCTCCGTGGAGGTGTCTGAGATGCTGCTAGTGCTTCTGCTACCCCTTTTGAAACTGCTTGGGCTATGGTTGCTTCAGGAGATGCTAATTTGGTGCAAGCCTCAATCATCTGATCGAGGGTAGGAGGTGGGTCTAGAGGAAGGGCTCGGAGGACTTTTTTACAACTCTCATTAGCATTCGCCATAGCCAATGCACGCAGGAGCTGCTTTTGGGCTTCTGAGTTCCCAACTTGCTTTTCAACTGACTCTTTTAGTCTATCGAAGAATTTTATAAAGGACTCATCGATAGTTTGTTTTATGGTGGAGAAATTTAGAGAGGGAGTGGAGTCCGAGGGAATTGAGAGCAAAGCCCTGTCAGCTTCTCTTTTGATATCTTCTAAAATTAGTTCAGGCAATTGTCTCGCCTGATCCTGGGGTTTAACTAGGTTTCCTTCCCCACAAAGATCATCCAGTGTTAAGTGAGCCCTGTTAGGATCTCTGTGATATACCTGAAGGAGGTCTTTTAATTGTTTTCTCCAAGTTCTGTCCCACAGCATGTATTCCCCGGGTGACAGAAGGCATGCCATAAGATTTTTTATATCATGTGGAACTAATACATTTGCAGCAAAAGTAGCTTGAAGTAGATTCTTAAAATAAGGGGAGTCACGCCCAAAATCCTTCCCCCGCCTTGCACATCTCTTTTATCTGTGCATACGGGAGGGCGTCCCACCGGGGGTTCCCTCCAGCTCTATTATAATGGACAGGCGCTGCAGTGACAGAGATTTTGTTGGCTATTTCCCAGTGCCCCTCGTGTGCGGCTTGCCTGCGTATATCGAGCCACGGGTCCTCTTCAGAGTCGCTGCTCTCCTCCTCCGAAGAGGAACAGGCAGCCCGAGGCCGGGACCGGGCACAGTGGGGACGGCTCCTCCTCCGTCGCTGGCTGGCTCCGTTGCCGTGGGAACCGGGGAGGAGCGGGGCCGCAGGAGTAGCACCGCCGGGGGAGGGGGGGTGAACGAGGGAGGGACCCGCGCCGGGATGGGAGCTCCCCGCGGGGGGCAGAGCCGACGCAGGGACACCTGATACCAGGAGGAGCGGAGCCGACGGGACACCCGATACTGCGGGGGGAGGGGCCGACGCTAACCCGGGAGTTTTAAACTGATAAGAATCAGGCATGCCAGCTTGTTTTTCCACGTGGGCGGCGCCATGTTGCCCCGCAGGAGGAAAGGGTAACGCGTGGTTTGTGCCGTCTCGCGAAAAACATGGAGTCGAGGTAGGGAGGTTTTGGGGAGCTGGGAAGAGGGTGAGGGGCAGGCTCGAGCCGGGCTGGCCAGACCCAGCTGGAGCAGGGGATAGGGGAGAGAGCGCTTCTCCCCCCCTGGGGTTCTGGGGGTTTAGGGACAGCGAGGGAGGGAACAGACACAGGGGAGACAGCACAAGAGAGATCTGAATTTTTCGGCAGAACTGATTCAGTCTTAGCGTTCTTAACAGACTTGTAAATCACTACAAACAAAGGGAGAAAATTAGCAGTCGTTTGATCCCCAGCCTGTGTGAGAACAGTTAGTTTCTCTCCGATCTTATCCCAGAAACTAAGAGACTGAACAGCAGTTACAGAAACATTTGGAAAGATGTTAAAAATCCAACGAACAAAACATTTTAAATTCCCCTTAGAAAACTGGGAATTGTCTGACTTAAGGGTAGTTTTAAGGTAGGTATAAAGCTCTGATTGGGGACGGGTTAACTTCCCACCCATATTCCCCAAATAAATTCTTCCCAACACCGAAAGAAAGAATAAGGAAAAAAAACAAAAGAAAAATTCACCCCGGCAAAGCCTCACTTACCACTTCGAGGCTTCCGAGAGTGTAAAAAAAAACTTTCGGCGTGGTTCTCTGGTGTTAGCCGATTTCTCCTGTCCCAGACAAACGGAGATTTCTCGGCTGCCTCCTTAAACAGATCTAATAAAACTTAGACCTGTTTTCGAGGGAAGTAGCTGCTCCGATCGTGACATCTATGGCATAAAGCCTTCCGAGACACTTTCAGGGATTTTTCACGTCCCTGTATCGAGCGCCACTTGGGGCAGAGCGGGGGGGAGGAGGGGTGGAACCAGGCCTCTGCGTTTACCGAAAGTGTCTCTAAGGCTATTGAGAGATCACTCCAGCCAGCAGTGCCTGGTGCTGTACAGAACGACCCTTCTCACACCCGTGCCGGTGTATGGCACATATTCTCACTCACCCACAGAGTTGGATAGCTCGTGCGTCACCAGAGACAAAGAACTCAGAGCGCTCAGTCAGCTGGATATTCCAGAAGTTTATTCCGAAGGGGTCCAGGATGAAAGAGGAAGAGAGACCCTCGTTGTCTATATTTATAGGGATAGCTGGAGGGTCAGGGAAGAGGAGGCGGGGGGAATATCACAACCAATGGGGAGAAGGAAGGGATGGGATCAGGGCTTAGGTTACAGCTGGGGGGATTTACATAATTTGGGGAGGGACCATCGTGTTCTCCAGGGGGGGGACTAGGATGTCTCCCACCAGTGAAGCCCTGCTGTACTGGAACCACTCGGCTCCCCAGCAGTTCCTGAGGTGGTATTATCCACCACAACATTTCCACACCTTCAGGACCCAAGTGGATACCAGGAAAATATGTAAAGCCCTACCTCCGACTGTCAGCGACAGCTCCTGAGCAGACAAAAGATGACACACCAGACACTGACAAAGAAACCCCAGACAAAGAAACCAGTGCCGCTTGGAGAAGATGTCGGCGCAAGATACCAGTCACATGAACAGCTATTTGTGCCGCCTTCAAGCAGTTCCCCAAACCCACAAATCCCTTATCTGTTACCCTCATGTGTTTCCCTAACCTTCTACCCTATTACCCGTGTGTTATGAGAAAAAAAAAAAAAAGGGGGGGGGGATGAGAGGGGAAAAAGAAAAAAGTAACAGAAAACCATCTCTTAATGATCTTTGCTCGAAATCCCACAGAAAAAAGGACTACCTATACCTCTCTTACCACCATGCCTGTAATTGCCTACCTCTGCATTCTCCTGACCTCCTGGATCCTGTTACCACCAGAGGTTGTTGCATGGATTGTCCCGCAGCCAAAGACCAACATGTGGGTCACATTGGCAAAAGCACTCCAGCAAGACCATATGTGCCTGTCTATGGGCAGCATCAGTGACCCGCTTTCATCATGCCTGGTGGGGATCCCTCTCCACGGAGATGAACTGCCTTTTGCAAACCAGGTGCTCCACCAGAAGGAAGCTTGGGAGAAATGGGTAAACACGCTGGCAACAGCACTGGAGGAACCCCATGAATTGCTATTATTGGGGTCCTCCCAGGCTACCCTTTGCCTCAAGTTTGTCTTCAGCCTGAAAGGAGGGATGGCATTATCCTGGTCAGAACACCAGAAATTAAGTCATAGTAGAAATGCAACACCCCGGGAAAAGGTTTACTCTGTCAGTAATTGGTGTCAGGATAATAAGGTCATCCCAGCAGAGTCATCTGTACACCCCAAAGCGCTGCCTACAGGTGTGTTCCTGATTTGCGGGAATCGGGCGTGGTCTGGAATCCCATCCCAGTCTCGGGGGGGGCCGTGCACTCTCGGCAGGCTTTCTGTACTGGCACCCAACAAAACCCAAATTCTATATTGGAGAAACCATACTCGATTGGCCTGCCAAAAAAGAAATATACAACAATTAGATCCAAATTGTGATAGCGAAGTTATCAATTGGTCATTGTCTAAAAGGATTGCTGCATCATTTTTCCTGCCTGGAGTAGCGGCAGCAAAAGCCTTAGGTGAACTTAGCCACCTTGAGTGCTGGCTCGGAAAGCATGCTAACCTAACCTCGAGTGCCCTCTCTCAACTTCTTGAAGATGAAGAAACCACCAGGCATGCAACACTGCAAAATAGAGCAGCCATCGACTTTCTTTTATTGGCCCATGGACATGGCTGTGAAGAATTCGAGGGGTTGTGTTGCTTTAACCTGTCATCTCATAGCCAGAGCATCCACGCGACGATACAGAAAATAAAGGATCAAATCAAAGAACTAAAGACAGAAAAAGAAGCAGACTGGATCGGCGATCTTTTCGGACAATGGGGACTTCAAGGATGGCTAACATCCTTAGTCAAAGCTGGACTGTGGGTGATCCTAATAATTTTCCTTGTTCTAAGCTTGTTCGGTTGCCTCAATAAGCGTTTAACTAAGCAAGTAGGGGGAGGCCTTTCCTTTAAATAAGGAAGGGGGAGATGTGGTGGTGGATGATACCACCTCAGGAACTGCTGGGGAGCCGAGTGGTCCCAGTACAGCAGGGTTTCACTGGTGGCAAAACATCCCAGTCGAAGTAACACGATAAGTCCCTCCCCAAATTATGTAAATCCCCCTTGCTGTAACCTAACCCCTGACTCCATCCCTCCCTTCTCCCCATTGGTTGTGGTGTTCCCCCCGCCTCCTCTCCCCTGACCTCAGGTGATCCCTTTATCTAGGGACACCGAGGGTCTTCTCTTCCTCTTTCACCCTGGAACCCTTCGGAATAAACATCTGGAACATCCAGCTGATTGAGCCTCTGGATTCTTTGTCTCTGGTAACGCGTGAGCTATCCGTCTCTCTGGTTGAGTGAGAATCTGTGCCTTACACCGGCTCGGGTGTGAGAAGGGTCTTTCTGTACAGCACCAGAGCAGTGCTGGCTGGAGTCTTCTCTCGATAGCCTTAGAGACACTTTCAGTAAACACAGAGGCCTGTTCCACCCCTCCTCAACCCACTGTGTTAAACTACAGCCCTGTCAGTCTGACCTGTTTCCAGGGTCATGGAGAAAGTCATCTTGAGTGCATCACAGGACAAACAGGGGATTTGACCCAGCCAGCATGGGTTTATGAAAGGCAGGTCCTGCTTGATCAACCTGATCTCTTTCTGTGCCAAGGTGACCTGTTCAATCGATGAGGGAAAGATGAGGAAAAGTGGATGATGTTTACCTGGACTTCAGTAAAGCATTTGACACTGTTTCCCACAGCATTCTCCTGGAGAAACTGGCTACTCCTGACCTGGATGGGTGCTCTCATGGCTGTGTACAAAACTGGCAGGAGGGCTGAGCCCAGAAAGTGGTGGTGAATGGAGTCACATCCAGCTGGCAGACAGTCATGGCTGGACATGAGCCAGAATGTGCCCAGGTGGCCAAGAAGGCCAAAGGTGTACTGGCCTGGATCAGCAATAGTATGGCCAGCAGGACCAGGGCAGGGATTGCCCCCCATACTTGGCACTGGTGAGGTCACACCTTGAATCCTGTTGAGTTTTGGGCCCCTCACTACAGGACAGACATTGAGGGGATGGAGCATGTTCAGAGAAGAACAACGGAGATGAGAAAGGATCTGGAGCACAGGTCTCATGAGGAGCAGCTGAAGAAGCTGCAGTTGTTTAGCCTGGAAAAAGGGATGCCCAGGAGGACCTTATTGCTCTCTACAGCCACTCCTAGGAGGTTGTAGCCAGGTGGGGGTCAGTCTCTTCTCCCAAGTGAAAAGTGACAGGACAAGAGAACATGGCCTCAAGTTGCACCCAGGGAGGTTTAGACTGGATATTAGGAAAAATTTCTTCACTGATAGAATGGTCAGACATTGGAATAGGCTGCCAAGGGAGGTGGTTGAATCACTGTCCCTGGAAATAGTTAAAAGACATGCAGATGCAACAGAGACATGGTTTAGTGGTAGTCTAAATCATTAGTAAGGTTAATGTTTGGTCTCAATGATCCTAAAGTTCTTCTCCAGCCTATGATTCTGTGATTATCAGTTGAAGGAGTTAACCAATAAATTATCACCAAAATGCAGAATGGAAGCTGAATTATATTGCCCAGCATTGACAGTCTGCTGCTCACAAGAAATTTTTCCATTTATTCTGAAGAACCTTAGAAACTGAAATTGCAACAAAACATGCAGGGGTTCTTAAGATATCTAAGTTTTTTTGAAAATCCATTCAAAACTGTTAAATATTCTTTAAACGTTTTGATTAGAAAAAATGAAGCTAAAATTTTTCCACTGCAATAGACATTTAGTAACATATATTTGTCTACTACCCTGGAAATTCCATCTAGTGCCTGAATATATATATATATAGAATATTCTTTCCTTGTTGCTTTTCAGATGTAAGAGCAAGCAGTTTTAAAAATATATTTCTTTGTTCTAAGTCCCTAGAACATTTTTTTAAACTTCAGCAATTCCAGTTCAGGAAATATGGGAATAAGACTTTCTGGGGGGCTCCTGTCCCCTAATTTCTTTGCCTCCTTCCCCCTCCAACCTTGTCTACAGCTAATCTATAATAAAGGTTAATTTTGAAAAGCGAGCTCCATAGTATTTATACAATGAAGTCAAACTCTGAATGAAACACACTTGTAAAAACAACAGCAGCCTTTTCCTTGTACAATATAGGATGTGGTCAATCATTTGGCAATTCAGTTTTGGCACATCATGAACTATTTATTTGTTAAGGCAGGTTCTTGAGATTACAGAAACTCTGGGAGGTTTTTTCCTTTCTTTTCTTCTTTTTCAGTCGTTTTTATTTCCTCCACTGGAAACTATTAAATTTGCAGAGCCTGATGTTTATTTCACGCTGAAACGTGCACTATTGTATCGATAAATATTTAATGGTGCTGGAGTTCAGTGGATATAGCCTCATATGTTTCTTTTAAAAGGTGTTTTATAACCTGGTGAATGCACTGTGGTCAACTGAGCAAGAAAAAACAAACTCAAACCAAAAACTTTCCACTAAAAGATGACACGGGGTTCAGTTTCAGTTTGAAGAGGGTGTGGAGGAAACAAGTAACCATATATTTTTCTGAGACTCTCAGTCCTGGCACTGCTCAGACAATTCCATTTGAGATAAACATCAGGGGCATTACATAGATCATAAAAGCATTTGAGCTGAGAAAGACAAGTGCTAGAAAAGATAAAGTTCTAAAAATGAGCTTTCTCCAATAGATCTCAAAAAAAAAAAAAAAAAAGACAGGTAAATCCATTTTGCCCTGAACTGCTGCACCTTATGATAGATTTGCTGTGACATGTGCATGCTCAGTCTGTAAGATTGCTTTTAATGCTCATGCAAAGTGTTTTCAAACATTTCTGGACAAACATTTGTTGACATTAAATTTTAAATATGATGTTAAATTATTTAAACATATCTGCCAAACCGTTAGCATGCACTTTACCTAATGTTGTTCTTGAAACTACCTGGAATCACTTTGGTAGGCTAGGACCAAGTTATAGCATAGCAAAATACCCTCAGTGATAGGTAATAACAAAAATTACATTATTGATAGTCTTTGTCTTACATTTGATTCATATTCTAAACATCTGCAGCTCCACTAACTGTCTAAACAGACTTGAAAACTAAATTTTACTTTATCTAATTTTAAGTGGTAACTTAAAATGTCCAAGCAGAATATAATTTCTAGTAAAAACACTGAAGATTTATTAACTGATTATCTATTTTAAACTAATATGCAAGTCCTACTCAGGTGTAATTTGATAAATCTGGAAAGCTGTTCTGCTGCTTTGCCCTCCGAAAAGCTGCCGACCGCCAAAAGCAGCAACGAAAGGCGGTCGGTCGCGCTGAACATGGACCGGGCGCGCCGCGGCTGTGACGCACACGGGCGGGTGCTGCGCCCAGGGGAACGGTAAAGCGTTGGGAAAGCAGTAGAAACGAAAAAGGCGTAGGCTTCTGCGCTCGGGATTCCAGCAGGTTTATTGTAGGATCGCAGGGGAGGCAGACAGGGCGGAGAACGAGGGTCGGTATTGAGGTGGCTGGAATCCGGAACCCAAAAGCCCCGAACTAGAGACTGCACAACGTTGAAAAGGTGGGGGGGGGGGGGGGGGAAGAGACGGGGCGTGTCCAGCCCTGGAGGGCCAACCAGGGAAGGTCCGAGGGAGAAGGACAGGGGTACAAACCAATGACCGTATTGCAAGGGAGGGTACATAGCTTTGAACCAATGGAATGTTTTGCTGGGGGAACAGTCTGGAACATAAATCATAAATTGGATAAAAGCAGGGAGTTATACTGGGCCAATCCACTGCAGCACTGTTCATGTCTTTTTTAAAAAAAATTCATAGATTTGTAAGAAAACATCACCTACAGTGAATTAGGACAAAACTCACAAAGAGCTTGTAATTTGTAAATGACATCAGAAATTTCCATCAAACATGATGAATAGTATCAGTGAATGGTATCTTGTAGGCAATGTTGTTCTCTCATTTATGGTTAAGACTCAGCAGCTGTCAAATTACTCAATAACTTAGTTATAACCTAATTTTTTTAAGAATAATTGAGGAATCTTTGAGGATATTATCTCAGCCTCAGTAGAATCGTTCAGCAAAAAAATCATATACTGTTGTTGCCTGAAAGATGCTTTGTTCGACTTATGTAGAAAGAATAAAAATAGCAAGAGGTCGAACATCCTGCTGTGACTTCGCTCTGCGTCAGGCGGCAAGCCCAGAAGTCACACGGAAGAAGGCAAGCCGCCGCGACCCCCACGCGCTGGATCGGGCGCTGCAGTGGGTCCCGCGGGAGCAGGCACGGAGTGCCTCGGGGACGGAGACCGGCAGGAGACAAGGTGATATCAAAGAGATGCAGTCTCTCAGGTCGGAATCCAGGGTTTATTAGTAGGAACGGCGGGGCGGAGAGGGGTGGCGGGATCGGGAAGGAACGTAGAAGGTGGAAGCGGGCTGGATTCAGGATGCAGAGAGCCCCAAATGTCCCCGTCCCAGGGGTTAAGAGGGGCAGCAAGATGGGAGGGGTTTACACAGCAGAACCAATAGGAGCACGAGGGATACAGGATTGACAGGGACGCCGGGGAATGGGAACGCGAGGAGGGAAGGTACAGAATTTTGAAACCCAATGGGGAAAACTCAGCTACAGGGAACGAAGAGGAACGTTCTAGCCTTTAACTCAATATGGGATAGGGGAGAGGAGATATGCAGTGCCAATCATCTCTGCAGGCACGCTGCTACACCTTGCTACCCTGATTGAAAATGATAGAGCTGAAAAATTAAGGCTAGGTAAGAATAGTAAAAAAGTTGCTCAAAACCATGGTGCCAGAATAAAAGGAAAACCAATCTTCTTGTGATGAGTCTTCTGAGCTCTTGTCTTCTTTACTTCATGGACTTTTTAATGAAGGACAACACAAATTGCCTGAACTTAAGTTTCTACTACCCAATCAGAGACCACATTTGTGTATCAATAAGTGCAAATCACAAACATTAAAAAAATAGCACACATTTACAGTTAGGACCAGCTTTCTCTCACTGACAAGTATGTATCAAGAATACTGTTATATATGGAGTAAATCTCAATCACAAGCATGTATTGAGTCTGGCATATCTGAGTTCCCATATCTTTAGAGATTTTAGTTAAGCACTTCACATAATTTGGATGTTGAAAGTTGTAGATTGCTTTGAAATGGTTTGAGCTGAACACGAGTTACAGAGCTTGGGGCATTAAACTCTTTCTGGGCATTAGAAATATTGTCCAGAAAATGACCTCTTAAAAAAAGAAGTGGTTTCTCTATGTCTATGTTCATACTTTCATCAAATCCACTATTCATCATCACAAAGATCTGTCTTTGTCTCCCAGCATTATTGAAGTGCAAACTTGAACTTGGAAGCCAAGTGTTATGGAGTAATTTGCAGTGATGAAAAGTGCCATTTCGGAAAAAAAAAGATACCAAAAGTTATACATACCTGCGCTTCTTATTTGACTTATAATTTCAGCATCTTCCTTGACATATTTTTAATAATTCTGCTATTTATTCAATTTTATTGTAGAAATATGCTTTGTCTTGGTATCGTCAGGAAAGAGTAACTCGTTCCTGAATCTTTAAGTCATAACATAAATGATCTTCCTAAAAAAATTCTTGAATATTTCTTTGTCTCCTTTTTACTTTATTTCCAAGAACAGGATCAGAATCCACTGTGATTGTGCAAAACTATACTGAAGAGCCCCATCCATGGTTGTTAAACACCAGTCAACATCTCTGTGTGTTGTATAGAAATGAAGCTAAAGAAATGAATTTACATTACTATTTGCAGACTGAAATTATTGAGTTAAACATCCCTGTACGTTCCACTGCTATGAGAAGAAGTTATTTGCAATATTCATATATGAAAAATACACTTTCAAGAAGGTTGAGAACTGGGGCCCCTGAGAAAAGACCATTTTGTTCCCAGAAGGTGTTATCACAAAAATTATATCATTTCAGTTTCCATTAAAAACAATGGCTTTAAATAACTTGAAACAAAGAAGATTTTGCCTGGATGTAACCAAGTTTTATCTTCTTTAATTTGCAGTGTTTGCAATTGAAAATCAGACAAAATGACTTCAAGTTCTTTGTTTCCCACTGACTACACTGAGGGAATGCTATATCTCACAGGAAGCCATCAGAGCCAGTACTTCACACGACTGAACTCTATGACTTTTATGGCTTTCACAGAGAGATTTGTCCAGTTTTTCTAGCTTTGGTTTTAGCTGACAGCAAATGCTGCTATCTTCAGTGTATTTCTGAACAGAATGAAAATGTGAAATACTGTAAATCCCTCAAGGCAACTTTTACCCACAGGATTGCTAGAAACTTTAAACCAGAAGCTTGAGTTTGTTTTGGTAAGCAGCATTGAATCTCTGAACCTTTGAAGATTAACCTATTGCAATGAAGGTTGTGCGTGTGTTTTTACATGATGGTAAGAGAGAGAAAAAGAGATTCTCTTAAATGTCTGCTTCACTGAGCACATTAGGTAGCCATAACTTTCTTTTGAGAAAGGTACTCTGTAGGCCAAATGTTAAAAGAATAAAACTTTGAAGCTCTGAGAGCAGAAGATGAGTTCCAGTTCTGTATGCATTCAAAGTTATTTCTTATATCCATATTAATTCTCTCTTTTGACTGTACCACAGTATTTTTTATTGTCATTAAATTTAGCCATGATTTTTTGCACCGTTTTCATTAGTAGGTACTTTAGAGTGTAGCTGATAAGCAAAGAGGTAGGAAAAGCATCTACAGAGGTGATGGCAGGATAGCTCTGCATGGGCTGGCAGCCTTGAAAACGTGTAAATTCAGTATTTCAAGTGAAGGCTGTTACTTGGACTTTTCCAATGCAATAGGAGCATGGAGTGAGGAAAAAAATATCTGTAGTTGAGAACAGAATGTAGATCTGGAAATGATATGAAGGAAACAGCAGTGTTGAGACTTCAACATGTTTTGTCTGCAGTATATACTGACACAGAGAGGAGAACTCAGCAAAATGTGTGAGCATCGTATTTCACTCCTATCTGACAGAACAATGTGGGTATAGCAATCCCATGGTGCTGAGAGATCTGTTTTTTCATTCTGATGAGTAGGCCACATCAGTGTCTTTCTTTACTCTCTTATTACATGACACCTTTGTTCCCAAACTTGTATTTTTACTCTCAGTGAGATTCCTACAAACTCTTTCCTCAAGCTATCTCTCTTCTCCAGCTCTCTCACAATCATTGAAAGTACAACATACAGCTGCTACATTTTTCTGTCTCACTCTTGGCCTGGTGAATAAATCATCTTTAATTCTTGATGTTGAATTCTTCTCTCCCATGTCATGATTGCTTGGCAAAACTTGAGTTTGAAGTCTTTTCCACAGATTTTGCCCTTGGATACATCTTGATCTAATTACACTTATTTTCTTTTGTTCCTATTTTTTTTAGCTGTCATTTCCATAAACTAAAATGTTTAGGTTGAGAGATAGATAAATATAATTGAAAATGACAATAATACAAATTATCAGATTATATTATTACCCAAACTGTTTCTGGGATATCCAAAGTTTTGGTGGATGGGGTAAGGTTTTGCCAAACAATTTTGTCTTCAGCCAAAATTTATTTGAAATCAAATGAGACACAAGGAGCTGAGAAGACCTCATTTAAGTCATATCATGATACAAGAGCAGCATTTCTTCACTGTTTGCTTTTTCAACCCAAATCAGATACTAGGAAAAAGGAAAATAACATATCAGGAGGGTGAGGAGAAAAAAACAACTGGAAGGAAAAAGCATTTCCAAAGACATATGAATAATTTGGGCAAGGTCCTCCTTTAGTTACAATTAGAAGAAATATCTCATGTTTAATAGCATGAGTTAGTTCTGGACTTTAGCAATGGAGGAGATTTTTTCTCCAGTTTTTTGTAACAGTATATTTCAAGGAAGAGAAAACATTGAAAAATATCAGACATAAAGCAAAAGTTATTTTGCAAAGTCTTACACAGAAAGACACATTAAATTAGAAAGCTTCGTGTTTCTGTTTGAAACAGTTCTCAATCTCTTGTCTTTCATTTAATTTAGAATCAGGGTTATTTTTGTTTGGTTTGATTTGGTTTTTTTGATAATGAGGAATTTGGCTTAAGTCAGCTGTACCAGTATGGAGCTAGGCTTTGATCCATCAGCTGACATAATGCAAATTAGCAGCTATATCTGCTGGCTATCAATACAGTGATGAATAATTTCCAATCAAATGAGGTTTTTAAAAATATTTTTTAAAAAAATTTGTGTTAAAAAAGCTTGGTAAAATAAATTGCATAAGCTGATTGCTCTTCATGGAAATGAACCACCTTAGATAGCCTGATTACTTCCAAGGAATTTGTCTTTTACATTACCTAGTTCTATTAAATCTTTGATATAAGAATATAAACATTCTTGAATAAGTACTTAGAGGTGAACAACAGCTTGGTTCTTGTCAGTGTAAGATATAGTTGGTCACTGCATGTCTGTGAAATTGTCTAGAAATTGGAGCATATGGTAGATCTTACATTACCTTGATGATGATAATGATGATGATCCCCAGCATCTGGAATCCCAGACCTCTCCCTGTGCTCTGGAGCTACGCACCTGGAAAGCAAAGGTTTTCAGACCTCATGCTGCATAACTGCATGACAGATGCTGCCATTACTATATTGCTTGTGTTTATTTGAGTGGGACGGGGAGAGGGCAGGGGAAGGGTTAAAATGAATGCAAAGTGGGCCTATTCCTTTGGATAGCTGCATAAATCTCAAATAGGCCATGGAGCTGCCTGTGTCTTCTTGATCTTATTAGAAAGAATGTGTGTGGGCAGGAAGAGATGAGACTGGGATTTCTTGCAACAGTGCTCTCTGGAGGATCACAAATCTGGTCATTTAAAACTGATTTATTTGGGTTTATTGCACTAGTATTCTACAGTTCCAATTTGTCTTTGTTCCTTTCATATTATTCTTGACCCCTTGATGAAACACCCACGTAAGCCCAGATAGTTCTCTTTAAGAATTCAAGTAAACCTTCTTTATTCATTTAACAATTCTGTTGTTCTTTCTTTTTTTTTTTACCTTTTTTTTTCAATGTTTATTTTCCTAGAACTTTTTCTCATACTCTTTCCCTTTCAGCTATTGATTTATAATTTCTCCAGAGACATCAATAATGATGGAAGAAATTACACTGTCACTTTGCAGAGGAATATTTTACATTTTGTTGTGGGTCTCAAAGTACTTTTCTAACAAATGGTCTAAGCATTATAGTTTCCCTATGCATCCAGGAAATATTACTATCTTCATTGTACTGATAAAGCAGAGACAGAAAGTGACCTATCCAGGGTAACACTACAAGCCAGAGAAAACATTTTGGATATTAGCAAAAAAAATCCAGACAGCTGGTCTCAGAAGCTACCCAGGAGAACATACTCTTTTAATTTAAATTTCCACATCACTATGGCAAAACATTGTAGCATAACCAGTCATTTATTGCTTTGCTTGTGAAAGAAAAAGGGAAGGGAAGGGAAGGGAAGGGAAGGGAAGGGAAGGGAAGGGAAGGGAAGGGAAGGGAAGGGAAGGGAAGGGAAGGGAAGGGAAGGGAAGGGAAGGGAAGGGAAGGGAAACAGATACACACAGTAATAGAATAAAGCAGTAAAAAATCTCTTTATTTAATTTGAAGCCAAAAGAGGGATTTGGAGCAAATACTGAGGCTATTTAATGCTTACTGTGGATTCTTTCGTTTATATTTTCTCATTGTTGGTAAGGAAGGTAGTGCTTTATCATTGTCCAAAGCAGGCATACAAATTGCACCTACAAATTACTGGTACATGTCGAAATGCCATCTTTGGAGATGAAGATTGCAACAATAGGGTTTAGCCCTTGCCTCCCATTAGAATCAGCAGGTGCAGCATTGCTGCCATGCTGTCACAGATGGTGGCAGCTCAGCCATCTTATTTCCTCTCTCCATCCCTTGTTTGTATGAATGGTGAATCAGCCAGGTGCCTCAAGCTTAACAGACACAGGCAAACTGACTGAAAATTATAGAAGTGTTATGATTTGTCCATTGTGTTCAGCAAATTTCTTAATACTTACTGTTCTTTCTATGGAGACCCTTCAGCAGGACTACAATTCTGCTAAAAGTACAAAGGCAACAAGGAGAGATGGAAAAAATTGTGGGGTTGAGAAACAAGCCTAAGAGCTATAAAGAAAAATGATGCAACTGTTTGAAGGAAGAGGCCAATCCAGCAAGAAGACAGATATGAAGTATAAATATGTTCAGCCCACCACTTTCCTGGTCAGAAGACGACATTGCCTTGTCCTTTGATGCTAAAAGTTAATGATTGCATTTGATTTATAATCAAAACTGTCTATTCATTTTAGGTAGGCATCAGTTGTCAAAGGATTCCCACTCCGTATATATTTTACTTCTGGCTCAGAAATGTGTTTTAGTAGTCCATAAATTAAGCTCATGGAAGATCTCCAAGCTTCAGATTCACTGGGGGTAGTGGGAAGGGTAGAAATTTTGATCTGGATCACAAAATTTACTTCAACTATGATTCAGAATGCTGCTGCCACATTTAAGAGGTAAAGTATGGGAAAAACCCTGTTTTTTTCATACAATTTTAGTAACACAGCTGGATTTTGTAAAAAAACAACAGTCTTTAGACATATAAACATAAACACTTTGAAAGAATTACTAGATTCTGAGAATGGAGGCTTGAGAGTTTGCTGTACTTTCTGCTCTTTCCTTAAGATAACAAAATGATTTAAGTATTCAAAATCTGATCTTTCATACAAAAATAAAAAATCAGAATGGTCTTGGTTTTTTCTTTCCCTGTCTTTTTCTTCTTTGTGTTTGTTTGGGATTTTTTTATCAGCTTTTCATTTAATTCCTTTTAGAATACCTTTTTGCAAGCTTTACTTCACAACACTGTTGGCTTGGAAACAGGCCACTTTCAAAATGAAGGGTTTGACTACTGTTAAATCAAGCTGAGAATTTCACAAAAAATCACGTCCACATGTAAACAAGGTGACAAATTCTGGGAATGGCGGCGAGCCAAGAAACCCCACGAAAGAAGGCCGCCGCTGCGAACCTCCCACGCGAGTCCGGACCGGGCGCCGCCGGGACGCCGCGGGCACGGGAGCGGATTGCCTCCGAGACGGAGAAAAACAGGAGACAAGGCAATTAAGGAGATGTAGTCTCTGTGTTCTCGGAATCCAGGGTTTATTGAGGAGCAGCGGGACGGCAGGGGTGCGTGGAGTCGGGATGGGTCAGAGGGGTCTGGATTCTGGAGCGCGCAGAGCGCAGAACAATAGCGAACACGGGGTTAAGAAGGGGGAGCAGGATGGGAGGAGAACCATAGGAGAACCAACCGGGACGCGAGGGATGCAGGATTGGCAGGGACGCCAGGGAATGGGGATACAAGGAGGGAGGGTACAGAACTTTGAAAACCAATAGTAAAACTCGGGTAGAAGGAACAGAGTAGAACATTCTAGTTATTAACTCCAAATAGGTTAAAGAGGAGGAGAAATCCAAAAACCAATACTCTTGTTCCCTGATGCATACTGAAGAGGCCGGCTGCAAGGTGTCTTGGGGGAACATCTTTTGTCACCCTGAGCTAAAGGTCTCTTCAGACCCAGGGGGCTTCCTCAGGTATATCTACCTCTTAGCTCATCTGAGCCAAGGTCACTGCAACAA
>JAKEPQ010000578.1:0-22431 GCA_024500445.1 Entomyzon cyanotis | reverse complement strand
GGGAAGCCGGTCTCACAGGGCTACCCGGCGTTACCCGAGGCAGCAGGGCCGCTCCTCCCGCAGGGGTTCGCGGGCCGAGCGCGGCGCCCGGTGCCGGTGCCCGAAGACAGAGCCACAGCCCAGCAGTGCCGCCGCCACCGCCGCTTTCCCGCCTCGCTCGAGTGCCTCAGGGCATCCCCTCCTGCAGCCAATCAGCGCCAGCCAGGGCACCCGCACCGCCCAATCACCGAGCGCTGAGGGCGGGCCAAGAGCGGGTAGCACACGGCCGCGCGCTGGCGGCTTGGCCAATGAGAGCGCGGAGGGGTGCGGACACTGCAGCGCGACCAATAGGAGCGCGGAGAGGCGTCAGCGGGCTGCACACTAGGCCAATGAGAGAGCAGAGTGGTGGGAGGGCGCTGCGGCTCGACCAATGGGAGCGCGGAGCGTCAGGCGGGTGCGGCGGGGCGGTGCCGCCTAGATGGCGCACCAGACGTTGCGGCAGGAGTGCCTGCAGGTGCCGCCCGTGACCCGGGCCTACACCACCGCCTGCGTCCTTACCGCCGCCGCCGTGGTCAGTGCGCGCCCGCGGCCCCACCCGGGCGCCAGCGCCGCCTGACGGGGCCGAGGAGCGCGGGGCGGGGAGGGTGATACCGGGGGGCTGCCCGGGAGGGAGGTCGTGAGGGGGATTGCGAACGGGGTGGGCGCGCGGTAGCCGTGGAAGGGGAGCTCCCAGGCACCGACACCGCCCAGAGCCGGGTGTGGAGCCCTGAGGGCCCCGTGAGCCAGGGGATCCCCGAAACCGGCCCCGGGGAGGTGCAAAATATGAATTAGTAACAACAATGCCTACGGGTTGTGTCGAGGCTCCCACTTGCCAGAAAGCTCGCAGTGCTGATGGAGGACTTGTTGGGCTTTCTTTGGCACACAGGAAGGGGTTACTGTTTTGGGCGTGTATTTTTTCTTTTTTTTCCTTCTTGTATAGATCCCATCAAAACTTTTTCTTTCATTTTCAGCAATTAGAACTTACCATGCCCTTCCAGCCGTATTTCAACCCTGATTTAATATTTAAGCACTTTCAAGTAAGGGTTTTCTGAAGCAATGGTGTGCAATGGTTTTGAAAACATTTGGCATGCGGAGCCATAAACTATACATTCAAACAACTACAGTGCACTAGCAGGATCTCAACCCCTAACAAGAAAAGAAGCAAAAACCACTATATGATCTTCTAATACACTCTTTAAGGAAAGAACTTATGTGCTTGCCCTATTTTTCAAAACATCACCAAATTACTTTACAATTTTGTTTTAATATTTTATTGGTACTAGATGGAATCACTGAACATTTATCAGTGTGAAGCAAGCTACTAAGGTAAATTTTTTGTCCACAGAAGCAAAATTCAAAGGAAATGACCAAATTGTACATATAATAAATTAAAAGTTTGTGTTAGAGAAAGCCTTCATTTTTTAGAAAATTTTTCTCTATTTTCCCTATAATTAAAGCCATTTAGCTCCAAGACACTCTTAAATAAATGTTCATGGACAACCTTATTAATTAATGATGCATTTTAAAAAGAGCAGACAGTAGAGTTTGCATTACCTATTCAGAATGAAGAAAGAAGTCTTTCTAAAACCCTTTTCAGACTTAGGCTCTTATTATATTCACAACAGTTCCTAGAGCTCCCAATAGTATCACTGTAGTACCACCTACTACTACACACCCAACACTGCCAGGGATGGGGCATCCACGACCTCCCTGGATAACCTGTTCTAGTGTCTCACCACCCTCAGAGTAAAAAATTTCTTCCTAATCAACCTCAACCCTTTCCATCTTTAAGTCAATCAGGCTCATACTAATGCAGGAACATTCCTAAAGTCCCTGCACTACTGCCTTATAGTCTTAACACTGACATACTGAAATTGGTGAAACCACTACCTTCATCTATATTCACAATCTCTACAAACTTACAGTTCTGTGAAGTAAATACACCAACTACCCGCAAGCTTTTTTTTTTTTTTTTAGTTTTCTATATATGAATCATCATCTTGGTAAAACAACTACATTTCCCACTTAATTTGACTGCAAGACTTTTTCATCTGACTTTATACAAAAGGCTTCTGTTGATTTCTTTCTTTTTTAAGCAAATACTTAGCTTCTGCTTGAGGAACCAGGTGTTTTGTAGATGAACAATTCTCTCTTTTCGGAGCTCTGACTAGAGGCTTTGTGTAAGAAGCATGTACCTGATACTGCACATGCTATACATATAAAGCATACACATAGACCCCAGATGTGTGCAGAACTCCTTAACAGCAACCAAACACCTCAAATAGACACTTTTCATTTTAATATCTTCGCAGAATTCATCCCCCCCCGTGTTCATCCCCACGAATTCCCATCCCAGCCCCACGGATCCCCCATTCCCACAGATTCCTCCCCCCTCTCCCCGCTCTGGTTGTGCTGGGCCCGCAGCGTCTCCAGCCCGGGGGTGGCTGTGCCGGAGGCACTCACTCATCCGGCTCTGGGAATCCAAAAGCTCCGGGTCGCCTGCGGCCCCGCTGGAAGGTGTCCCGTGCGGGTACCCAAAACCCACCAACTGGATGAGCCCCGGGCAGAGGAATGGCGGTACAGGGGGTCCTGGTGCCGGATAAGGGGCTGTGGGGGGGTCCCGGTATCGGGAATGGCGGTTCAGGGTCGCGGTGCCGGGGCTCCCACTCCCCCCTCGCCGCCCCGCAGGAGCGCCCCAGCCCCAGCACAGCAGCCATCGCGCTGCTCCGCTGCGGCCCCGCCCCAAGCCTCGGCCCCGCCCCCAGCCCAGAGCCACCTCCGCCCCGCCATTGGCGCGGTTATTTCCTCCCCGCCAATGGCAGCGTGAGCTGCTCCTGACGTCACCAGTCGCTGGGATTTCCCAGGATCCCCTCTGGGACCCCCAGTGTGAGCTCTGAAACCTCCTTTATGATCCCAGTCACTTCCATTTTCCCACAGCATAATCGCAGTTCTCCACGACCAACCCCAGTCGCTCCCATTTGTTCCGGTCAACCCCAGTATGGTTACAGACACTCCCAGTATATCCCAGTTGCCCTCAGACTGCCCGTAGTCATTCCCAGTCACTCCCAGTTGTCCAAGTATGCTCCTAGTTATCCCAGTAAATCTCAGTAACTCCCGGTGTATCCCACTTGCTTCCAGCACGCACTCAGGCATTCCCAGTTAGTCCCAATTGCTTCCAACATGATCCCTGTTGCTCACAGCTGCTCCCACTCATCCTGAGTGTGGCCCCAGTCACCAGCAGTATGATCCTGGTTGCCCCCAGTATCTCCCAGTTGCCCCCAACATGATCCCAGTTGTCCCCAGCATGTTTCCAGTAAATCCCGGTATGAGCCTTGTCACCCTCAGTGTGATCCCAGTCTCCCCCAGCATGGGGCCAGCTGCTCCCACTGTGATCTCAGTAGGATCCCAGTTGCCCCCAGCGTGGATCCAGTTGCGCCCTGTTGTGTCCACTTTAGTCCGATTTGTCCCCCGGTGTAATCCCAGTCCTTTCCTGTATCATCTCAGTCCCTCCCAGCGTGGTCCCAGTCAGACCGAGCTGCCCTCAGTGAAGACCCAGTAGTTCCCACTCGCTCCCAGTTACTCCCAACATGATCGTGGTTGTTCCCAGTGCGCTTCCAGTCACCTCCAGCATGGTTACAGACACTCCCAGTCTATCCCAGTTGCTGTCAGCAAGTTTGTAGTCATTCCCAGTCACTCCCTGTTGTTCCAGCACGGTTCCAGTTGCCCCCAATACGATGCCAGTCACTGCCAGTATGAGTTAAGTGTGATCCCAGAACAGCGCCATCACTCCCAGCGCTGCCACTGCTGGGATTCCCCACCCCTCTCTGCGTTCCCCCTCCCGGATCTCCAGGCTCCCCACAGGAGCCCCAAGGGCTGCAACTCCCCGCCCAGGCTCCCCACCAAGGCCCAGTTTGGATCTGCAGCCCCCAATTTTGCCTGTTTCCCTCTCCTTTTCCCCAGGCCGGGTTCCCCCCGTCCCCAGCGCTGGGCTGCGAGCAGCCGAGAGCCCCGCGCTGCCCATGCCGAGCTGTCCCGGCTGCATCCCCGCTGCTCCCGCGGGCTGCGAGCGACTCGGGAACGGCGGAGGAGGAGGAGTAGGAGGTGGGATTAGGGAAAAGGAGGAGCAGGAGGAAGGTTGGTGTCCCTCGGAAGGCGCACGAGGAGCAGGTGGAACTAGTTGGTTGGCTCGTTATTTGTTTTGTTTTTTTTTTTTGGGGGGGGGGGGAGGTTGTTTTTCGGTTTTTTGGGTTTTTTTTTTTTGGACGTGCCGAGCGGTTTGAAGGCGCTGTGGGTGCGGGGATCGCTGGCCCGAGTTACCGAGCCCCGCTTCACAGCCCCCCTGCCCTGGTCTTCGCCCCCTCCCCAGGGCCCCCAGTGCCGCCCCTTCACGTGCTCCCTCCCAGCGCTCGGGGGGAGCTGCCGGCCGCTCCGCGGACACAGCTGTGCCCTGCCCGGCTGTGTAGACGGAGATGAACACCATGAGGCGGCCGTCGGCGAACATGGCGCTCATGGTGGTGCCGTCACCGCCCTCGACCGGTAACACAGCCGCGAACGCGGAAGTGCATCCGCCTGGGGGCGCTGCCGTGCCGCGTTGCCTAGTAACACCCGGAAGCGACCAGCTGCGGTTCCGGCTGTAGCAGGCGGCTGCGAGAGAAGGCGCGGGCAGGGCGAAGGGCGGGGACGGCGCGGCGGACACTGTCCTGACAGGTGCGGTGGCTGGGGCAGGTGGCTGTGGCAGGTGGCTGTCAATCGTGGCAGCGGGTCCCTCCCGCACAGCGGGGCTAAGGGAGAGTCCTTGGCATGGCGGCGCGCCGGGGGCAGCTCCCTGGAGTCACGCGCGTCTGGGCGTGGTGATGCCGCGCTCGGTGCCTGGCTCGCGGAGGGGTTCACAGAATCACTTAGTTTGGAAAAGACCTCCGCGATCATCCCGACTCCAGCCTGGTCATCCAACACCACGATATCAACTAGACCACTCAGTGACACGTCCAGTCTTTCCTTAAAGGCCTCCAGGGACGATGGCTCCGTCACCTCCCTGGACAGCCCGTTCCAATGTCTAATCACCCCTTCTGTAAAGAAATTAATTCCAATGTCCGACCTAAACCTCCCCTGGTGTGGTCTGACACTAAAAAGTCAGGGTGTTACACTGTAACCCCACATCCCCCGCCTGCCGAGACACACCAGAGCTCCTGCCACAGCTGAGGAGCTCCTGCTACCTCTTGTTCGCTACCGCGGGCGAGCCAGCCCCTGCCATTCCAGCCGCTGCTCCGACGTTCCCGCGGCAGCGTGTTCCACCATCCAGCCCGCCCGCCATGGCCACGTGAGGGGAGAGGCGGCTGAACCTGCCACAGCGCCCCCTGCAGCCGCGGGGGAATCATCGCACCCGCCCGGCCCGGCCGGAAGCGCAACAGCGCCCCTGTCGGCTGTGACCGTAACTGCACCAAAGGGGAAAGTCCCTGCAGCGCAGAGCAAGCTGCCACCGAGTTTCTGGTTTTGTTTGGTGTTGATGCCGTTGTTGTTGTTTGTTTGCCTCGTTATAGGTACTAGTAAAGAACTGTTATTCCTTTTCCCATATCTTTACCTGAAACCCCTTAATTTCAAAGTTACAGTAATTTGGAGGGAAGGGGGGCTCATAGTCTCCATCCCGAGGGAGGTTCCTGCCTTTCTTAGCAGACACCCATCTTTCAAACCAAGAGAGTAGCATTAATAGAAAACTTAACCAAAAAAGACGCTTCTGTAAGATCCCGAGTATGGGAGGTACAGTAGATTAGTGTAACAATACTTATTATTAATGCTGCACTTCTCATGTCCTTTGCTCTCTGATCGTAGTAATAGGGATTTTTGTTATGTTTGCTTAATGTTTGAAGAGGTAGGATTTTCTTTGACAGACTATTGAAAGAATGGGCTAGTATCAAGTTTTGTGCATTAAATATAATTGATACTTCAAAGTATTTCTACTTGGGATTCTAGATTGAAGTGATTGGTTTCAATTATTGCCTATTTCCATGTTATGTGTGTCTTGTTTTTAAGAATATGATTTTCACCAGTATATTTTGTATCCAAATTAAGCTATGCAGACAGCTGTAGAAATACTGCAAGATCAGTGCTATTTTTGACAGTATTTGGTTTGCTTTCTCTTCTACTTCTTTCTTCCCTTCTCTCTGCACAGCATCATTTATTTCTCCAGCAAAACAGAAGAAGGCACTCAGTCACACTTCTCAGCAGCTCTGCAGCCTGTGGAGCGTGGGGGCAGTCTCTGTATGCAGCATCCTGGAAAATGTGTGTTCTCTTGAAGTGATCTGCTGAAAAGCACATACTTGTACAGTTGTTCCAGCCTCCCTTGTTGCACTGCTCTCAAGGTCTGAAATGCCTGGTCTC
Source organism: Entomyzon cyanotis (assembly GCA_024500445.1). Taxonomy (NCBI): domain Eukaryota; kingdom Metazoa; phylum Chordata; class Aves; order Passeriformes; family Meliphagidae; genus Entomyzon; species Entomyzon cyanotis. The sequence goes on along the minus strand of JAKEPQ010000578.1, from coordinate 16,038 downwards.
TAATACTCCCTGAGACTTGCATTTCATCTGCCAAAGAAACGTAGTTACCCTGTAAACCCCAAAGAGCAAGGACACTGAAGATGGCTCTGTGTGCTTTTTATGCAGTTTGGGGTTTGTTGCAAGAAATGGCAATAGCATTTGGCCCAACACCAAGGATCACTTGGGAACACAAAGGTAAGAACCAAAATTTAAGTATTGTAATATGGGACAGTGTCACGTCCTCAGGGTTTATATGGGATTTGAAACTCATTGAGGCTTTAGGTTCTTTCAGCCAATTTGCTGTGAGTTTGGTCAGGTGTTGCTGGCTTTGCTAATCTTATGAAGTGCTTAGGGTCAGAATATTCAAAAGTCATTCAGGCACTGGGTTAACTGATTTTGGTTCCTTCAAGGAGCTCTGAAAACAAAGCTTTTTAAAGGAGGAATTTGAAATTTGGCTTTCTCAGCTGAAGGATATTGCAGCTGAAACTTGCTTCAAGAGAAAATCCCAACAGATGTATTTTGTTTTAAACAAATTATTATTACCTGGAGTCTGAACACATTAGCAAAATGCATCTCTCCAACTAATAATCTATTTTGACAGCAAGCCATCCTGAGCACTAAATAAATCACCAGGTGAAGGAAAAAGAAGCTTTTGGCCCTCTTCCAATAGCATTTTATGGTGCCTAGATTTGAAAGTATTTCACAGAACAGCATTTTTCTTGTATTTGAAATTGCAGCACATATTCATAACCTCCCAAGACAATAACCAGGAGTCTGCAAATGTGGTGCAAAGAGAAGTAATAGAAATCAGAGGATCCTTTAGTTTTTGGTTTAATAATTTAGCCTTAGTCTGGAAAGAATTCTAAAGCAATTACTATAAAGTAGTTATTTGCTGCGTTTGTGAATTTTTTTTTTTTTTACTCTCTCCTCCCACCCCCCACCCCCCATTCCCCATGTGTCATGGATCCTTTATGTTTTAAGAGATTTTTTCTTTAATATTAGTAAGCGCCCTTCTTTAATATTAGTAAGCAGCAATTAATTACTTACCCAAGTGTGCAGTAACTGAACAAACCCAAACAAATACATTGGCTGTATAATGAAGCAATCTTAAATAAGGGTATTAAATTCTGAGCAGTCATTCTGTAGGAAAAGATAGATGGAGATGAGGAATGTAGTAGGAATAAGCAGATTATGGGTATGACTGTAGGAAGTGTTTTGCCTGATTATTGGTATAGCAATTAGTGACTTGCTCATACAGCCTTTCAGAAAGGGTGGCCTAGGCAAGACTTGTAGTTCCTGCTTAGACTCCTTGGTGCTTCAATCCTGTAGTTAAAATTTGGCAAATTGCTATTTAATGGTATAGCAAGGTACTGCAGACTCATATCAAAATTAGTCAAAATAAATGGAGTTTATTTTCATTCTTGCTATTTCTCTCTCTTTGTGCTAAGGATTGCTGCATTTGTATGTTGGAAACCTACTTTGAATGGGAGAGGGAATTTAGTTCAGTGAAGTTGTATGAACCCATTCATCCAATCCTTCAAAGTAAAAGATTTCAAATTACATGCTGGAGAATCTAGTTTAAAATTAGTGTTTCTGGAGTATTAAAGCTGAAAACATGCAATTACTAATGACAGAATTGGAAGTAATAGTACACTGGTTTCATTTGTATCTTAAAAAGCCATGCTTAATTAATCTTGTGTCTTGTACAAAATGTGGTCTCCCAAGCTTTCAGTCATTTTTACGTTATGGTTGTATGTTGAGAAGAATGACTCTTTTGCATTAGTCAGTTGGTGTCAATCTTTCTCCAAGCCATTCCGGTCCATTCGGCATGCTTCCTCATTCCACTGCCTTTTCTCTCATGTCTCCTGCTTTTTCTCATCTTATTTCTTTTCATCTCGATTTTTTCCCTCACGCTCTTATTTTGTGTGCATTTCATCTCTGTTTTTTTTCTTCGCAACCAGCTGCAAACGGCTTCTTATTTGCTTCCGTGTCTTCTTTCTGTTATGACAATATGCTGAAGAGTTATGTTAAGTTGTAGGATATTTTGTAAGATTTGTTCAAGGCAGGTGCAAGGGATATGGTGACTTACCAGATTTTCCACAGATTGGTATATGGAAAGGAAAAGCTGAGGAATGACCTGACAGTAGATGTGGAAAATGGAAGTTCAGAAAAAGCAGATAGAAAAAAAGATGAAGGAAGAAGTGAGTTATAGGGATCATCACAAGAGGAAATACTTGATCATTTGAAATTGAATGAGGAAGTGGGGACAAGGTATTTTGATGGTTTTGATGGAAGCTGCTGTTTCTGCTGAATCAAGCTTCTGAGGGATCCCTTATCTTTTACATGGGTTGTCTGAGCTAACCTTTGTTGTTTTCAAATTATACAGCAGCTGTTGGAAAACTTAGAAAAAATTACTCATAACCTTGACCCTAAGTGACTGTGTTTCTTCATGAGGTGCTATTTTTTTCCGTTTCGACAGAGGTCCAGCTAATACATTTTAAGGAATCAAAAGTGTCAAACTATTCAGTCTTGCTGTTAAGTGAAGACAAAAATGTTCTATATGTAGGAGCCAGGGAAGTGATCTTTGCCTTAAACGCAGTGAATATTGCTGAGAAGCAGCACGAGGTATGCCTTTTAATACGTTATCCTCCAAGTCAAAATTGTACTCCAAATTTGACTTAATTTCTTGATAACAGTTGCATTGCATTTTAGGCAAATAGGTACCTAAAAGAGAAATTACTCTGTATGGGCTACTCCAGTATTATTTCTGGAAGATTTTACAGAGTAAAAGGGAGGATGAAGGGAGACCTTAGATATAAACAAGTAATTAGAGATCTCCTTGGGTATTTTCTTACTCTAAAAGTAAGAAAACAGAAGAAGAGTGTGCCGTCTTCTGTTAATCTGAATCAAAAAGTAATCTGAAACAAAAGCAAAGCTGGGGCTTGCTCAGTTGTGGGAAGCTGCAGATGTGCTGCAAATGAAGGCCCTGTCCTTTCAGTCTCATCTTCTGTTTTGTGTCTAGGTGTGTCTGCAGAGTGAGCAGTGGTGCAGACAGGTCTGATCCAGCTTGCTCAGAGAAGTACTTTGAATATGCTGGTGATGGTTTCTCAAATTAGATTAGCCCAGGCAGAAGTCTGCTAATGTTGTATTGCTTCCAGGTCCTTCCCAGGTTCCTGCTTTTCATCCCATCAGCAGCACAGGCTGACATGTAGAGGTGCAGTGTGGACTCCCACCCAGGGTGCTTTGGAAGATACTCATATGGTTTTTAATCTGAAGAACATGTTCGTGGGCGCTGGTGGGCGCTTTCACCAGCATATAAAACATAGCTGTAAAGTTGTACTCAGTATAGTGTAAATTGGTCCAGTAAGTTTTCTTGGATTCCTCTCCCCCAAGTGTTTAAGTCTTAATGAAATAGAGAAGTACTTCAAATTGAAAAAATACTTAAACCAACGACAGTTTCATTTCCCTAATGCATATGGTAGTGAAAAGTTTGTTAGCAATTTGTGGGGAATCAACATTATGAATACAAAAGATGGTAGTTCAGTTCTGCTTAAGGCGCATGGATTTCAAAATGTCATCTCCCTGGGAGAAAATGGCTTTGAACCTTTGAATGCTACTTGCAAAATGTCTTGCATTTGCTCTAGGTAGTCTTAGGATTCCCTTTCCTTTTGTGTGTTACTGCAAGATTTTTAGACCTTGCATTGAATTCAAGTATTTTGAATGTGCTTTTTTGTTGCATGTTTTTTCACTTAGTTATACTGGAAGGCCACAGAAGATAAAAGGACTCAGTGTGCATTCAAGGGCAAATCAGAACGGGTATGTACTTTTATAGAACTTTGAGAAAGATCTTGCACATTTTACTTCAGGAGGAGGGACGTTAAAGGAAGAAAGTCTCTAACTGTTTGAAATGAAGATTTCAACATAATCACCTAATTTTTTTTTAAATTAACTTGAGCATAAGAAATGGCAGCATACTTAGTCTCTTTTTTTAAATTCTTAGTTCTTTTTTTGTTGTTGAATATTATTTGAATGTTTGAAGATCTGAACACACCCTGATGTGTGCTTAATGTTAACGGTTTTCCATTAAGGAGATAAAACCGCTATTGCTTTCACTGAAGTAATTGATAGCAACTGTTGCGTTTTGTTATTGCAATAATTCCTTCACCACATTTGATTTAGGGGAATGAATCATTAATTTTGAATGCTTTGCTTTAGGGCATAGGGGTTTTTTATTGGGCCAGTGTATTTTTTCACTAACTATATATATGTGTGTTATGTTGCTTGGCGGGTGGGACTCAGAGAGCAGCCAGACCTCCTGCCAGCTCAGCAGGGTCCCATGATGTTTTTGGGAACTACTGACTCCTCATGACTGCCAGGGCACAGGCTGGCCTGCTCCTTTTGCCTCTCTGTGGAGATGGTTCACTCGAGGTAGTTGATTGTATGTGGATGTACATTTCTGTTGTGTAATACCACGTCATTTAATGATGCAGTAAAGCAAGGATTTGCTGGGCAAGACTGATGGCCAGGCCTTCAGCACAGGTTTGAAAGTAGAAGCTTGCAAGTCCTATGAATACAAAAAGCAGACCTACTCTGCACTTGGAGGGATGTGATCCTTGAACTTGCAGCCTCTTTGGTTTGCACTGTTAAAAAACCCCAAATGCTGCATGCAGGCCTGGTAGTTACTCCTGCATTGATGTGGGTGGAAGTGGGCTCTCTCCCTTCGACTAGCTGCTTCTTTTCCGTGACTGACCACTGGTGACCATTAGTAGATTATTCGAACATGAGGTGTGACAGATATTTAAGGTCTGTTTCCTCCCTATCTATCTCTTCAGGATGGGATCAGAGAATATTTTTTGTTTTCCAGTTCAGTTGGGGTTGCTACTAGTAACACAGCCATGATGAATTTGAGATATGATTTTCTCTTCTATGTGTGTGCATATGTCTAGCAGACTGTCTGTGAATCTCCACAAGTCCTCTCTAAAATTATTGGGGTATACTGTAGACCCCATAAATACATACATTGACAGAGCTCTGAATTTATTTTCTTTTATTTTCTCCTGCTCCCAGTTTAGCAACTCACACTTGTTGCCAGCCGTGCATTTTCCTCACTGTACTTCTAACCTTGTAGGAGTCACATTTATGTTGCAGCCATGATGTTTTGCACCGTGCAATAGTTTCAAAAGGGTCAGCATATTAAGCCACTGCTGCTATTTCTTACACTTCTCCCTTACACTTCTCCCTCACAGTTCTCTTCCCCACCCATCAGCACAGTGCTATAGAATGCCAGCAGAAAGCATTTATGAAGTTTCAAGGTCCTCATGTGGCAGAAAACTGGTTTTACTCTCTTCCCCCCCCTGCAATTTTCTCCCATACAGTCACAGAAATACCTAGTTTGTCTCATGAGAAGGAGCAGTAAGGCCAGTGCTTAAACTTGCTTGAGAAGTCCATAGAATAACGCTTCAGTGGTGGGATCTGGCAGTGTACCAGCAAGAATTAGGGGGTTGTTGATTCTATTTTTTTTTCACTCTTTTTAAGTGGGTGTGTAGAGTTGTTTTACTTCATTATTATTCTGAATTTTTATTGTATCCTTTATTAAGGGTTTTGTTCAAACTCCTTGTTCTATTTCAGAGCAAAAGATATTAAGGAGCTTCCTTGGATGATACCAAGGACTGGAAAAAAAGAAAAAAGGATGGCTATAAGTGACAAAGCTTTATAGCTAATTTCAGGGTATTAGAGGTTTTGCACTTAAGAAGCAGCCTTGGCTGTCACTGTTTCATCTAGGTGTTCAAGGGCTGAGAAAGTCCAAAACTCACTTCATGTTTAACTAGTTGTTCGAATGGATTGGATGTGTGTTTGGAGCTTGTCCTTCCATAAAGCAGGGGATGGACCCTGCTGAGCATGGTACCCTGCTAGGATACTGTGGCAACTGCCCACTACTGGCTGTAGGAAACCACCTGGTGCAGGATTGATTAGAGTTCCTGGAGATTGTAGGGAGATGGTGTCCCCTTGTCACCCATGTGTCACCCGGGCTTGCCGGTGAGATGTGGTGTAAGTCATGGTGATGGACAATCTGGCATCATAATGTTGTTTGTTTATGTTGGAATGTGGAAACTGTGGTTTATCAGAGTAGTCCTTTCCTCATCCTCTATTACAGACAGAGTGTCGTAATTACGTGCGTGTGTTGCAACAGCTGAATGATACTTTTCTCTACGTGTGTGGAACTAATGCATTTCAGCCAACGTGTGATTATCTGGTAAGAAATGCACATATGTTTTGACCCAGCAACAGCTGTAAATTAAAAGCAGCTCAGGTAAACAATGAGTTAGTCTCCATTCCCAAAACTGTTGCATCTTCACTGCTGGTCGTAAGCTTAGGAGCATTTATTGCACTGTCCCACCGTAATGGCAGAGTATGAACTGCTCCTTTTTCAGAGCACTTAATGAATGATTGATTCATCTTGTCTAACTGCAGATTTACTTTTTCTTAGCTTTTATAATTCTTTGTGTATTGTGTTAGCATGAAACCAGTTACTAAACCTGAAATTACATTGTTTGCAACTTCTACCCATTACCAAATCTCCGAAATTTCTCAGATTCCTGTCTCTGCTTGCCTCTGCTCCTGGCTGTGTCGGGGTTTGACAGTGACTAAATGCCAGGCACCCCTGCTCTCTCCTGCCTGAGATGTGCAGGAGAGGGGAAAGAAAAAAAAAAACTTATGAACACACCAAATTCATGAGTTAAGTGAGATAGGACACTGGTAGGAGGACGCATGGAAGAAGGGCAGACAGGCTCCAAATTTAAAGTTGCAAAGTTATTTAATTACCTAACAGAGTCGGAGGATAAATGAGAGGTAAAAATAATCTTTTCAGACATCATTTGTTCACTCACCTCCCTCCCTCTTAATACAACATTTTCTACTCACCTCCCTCCCAACCAACAGGTCACGCAGGGGGCAGGGTATGGGATTTTTTCTTAGTCCATCCATACATTTATTCATCACCACAATTCTTCTACTACAAATACTGTTTTCTCTGCTTATCTCTCTTTCTCTCTAGACAGTTTCTCTACTCCCCCTCTCCCTCTTAAGACTGTTTTCTCAGCTCATCCCCCTCCCTCTTTCCAAACCAACAGCATGGGCAGGGTAAGGGGTTTTTTCTCCAGTCAGTCCATCAGAGAGAGGTGTCCTCTACGTAGCCATGGGGTCCCTCCCACGAGAGACAGTCCTCTGGGAACTTCTTTGGCGTGGGTCCAATCTCACAAGCAACATCCCGCCTGAATTCTGCTGCAACAGGAGTCCTCTTGTCCATAAGGTGCAGACTCTGCTGAGCCGAGGCCAGGCTGCTTCCATGCCAGGAGCAAGGCCTTTCTCTCCCTTGCAAGGCCTTTCTCTCCTTTGCAGTTTTAACTCTTTATATGAGACTCCCACTGGTTCACAGCTTTCTTCAGGCATCCACCTGCTCTTCTGGCATGGGCTGTGGGTGGATTTTTGCATCCTTGTGGACTCCATGGGCTGCAGGGGGACCTCCTGCTCCCCCCATGGTCTTCACCACAGCTAGCAGAGGGTTTTCAGCTCTGGTGCCTGGAGCACCTCCTCCCCCACCTTCTTCACTGACCTTGGTGTCTCCATGCTGTTCTCCCTTCACATATTTTTACCTCCTCCTCTCCCTCTAGCTAAAAAGAAGTGCGTGGCTACTTTGTTTTGATTTTTTCTTAAATATGTTTTCACAGAGGCGTAACTAGCACCTCTAATGGGCCCAAACTTGGCTAGCAGCATGTCCATCACTCAGAGCCATCAGAGATTGGCTCTGCTGGACTTGGTGAAAAAACTTCCAGAACTTTCACTCAGGACACACAGGAGCCATCTTTGTGCCAGTCCTCACCCCTCAGACACTTATTCAAACCTACAACAACAGCTTTTGAGGGGTTTAAATTTCTCTTCAGTGCTAAAGGTACCTTGCTGATGTTCTGGGCTAAGCTATACCACCACGCTGTGCCAAAGATTTTTAGTATTGAATCCTTCAAAATGAAGTCTTGGCACAAAATTAAAACTGTTTTTTCTCACTGCTGACTCTTGGATCATTTTCCTTACTGCAGCTCTTAGCAATTTGAAAATTGAGAAATCTTACAATTCTTTGTGCCTTTAGCTTCCAGTGTCTTTATTACACAGTATAACTGATTGCTTCCCCAGTCCTGTGGCTACAGTTTAGATTTCTGACCATCATTCTCTTTTTAAGGGATTTATAAAGTAGCAGCCAAAGTACTCTGTTGATTTTTAAAGCCTAGTTGGATTATGCCCTATCTCGCAAATTTAACATCATCTCAAAAATGGCGAAATCCACCTCAGAAGGCCTTCTTTATTTCTAAGGCTCTCAAATTTTTTTCAGGCTAATTCAAAAATTACCAGTTCTTTCTATGTATCAGTTAACTTCTCTGCCTTTCCTGCTGTCTAGCTTTTTTGGGTACTCTTTCTTGAGGTCTGCCTGGATTTAACTTTCCATCTTTTGCTCTTTTCTCCTTCTGCCCTCACAAATGATAGAATCACATTTCCTCTCTGTCTGTGGGACACGATCAGATTTTCTGAAAACATATATGTCTTCTATAATTTTATACAAAATGCCTTTGATGCTGGAAGTTGATGATATAACCCATTATTTAGTGTTTAGTTTTCAGTTAACTTTGCACAAGTTGAGTGGCTGAAAGAAAGAAGTGCTAACAGTTGTTTTGTGGTTTTCAACAGAATTTAATTTCATTTAAACTTGGAGGTAAAAATGAAGGTGGTAGGGGCAGATGTCCATTTGATCCTGCTCACAGCTACACATCTGTTATGGTTGGTAAGTTCAGACTTTGCATTCCTTGTTCTTACGTTTCAAAAATATTTCGTCTTTTCCACTGTCACCATGCAGTCTGTCCTTATGAAAATGGTAGCTTGCATCCATATATCCATATTTTTTTGTCTTTATTTTAATGTCTAGACGTTAAAATACTTACATAGTCAACCTTAGCATCTTTCTTAAAAGAAGGACTTCAAACTCTAGGTTGTTTTGGAAGCAACTTCTAAAATACTAGTTTTCAAGCTGTATTTCCAGGTGTTAACCATATTTAGTTCAGATAGACTGCCCTTGTAGTATCAATTACTGTAATTTCAGTAAACAGAATGAGTAGTATTGTTATCTGTCCTGAAGGCATGCGACAAAGTAGGGAAGCGAGGTATTTATTGCATGTATATTTACTGCATGGAAACTCACCACTGAATCTTGATTTGGGGAAGCCAGAATTTGTGGCTTCACGTGAGTGTCTCATGATCATAAGAGAGAAGCTTGACTTAGCATGAAATAGGAAATGAGGAAAAAAAACAACATGCTCTCTACATTGTGCATAAATTTGTACAAGTTGAGTTTGAGTAATGGTGGCATAGAAAGTGAGGAAAATAATTCCAGACTTCTGATGCATTTAAGTAAATCTGCATGTGTTTACATAAACTGTAGGTTTTCAAGTTAAGTGTTAAAGTACCACAAAAACAACGTTGACTTTTGTCAGTTCTTGTGTTAGAGCAATTATAATAATAAACCCAAGTACGGAAGCGTTAGGCTTGAGAGTCATTGGCAGAAATGTAAACATAAAATACATGTATAGGGCAATTCAGAGGAAATCCATGTTTATCTTTTCTTGTGGGAAGTTTAAACTTACATAGACTCACCAAATATTTATGTACCCTTTTTGGTATCCAGTCCATAAGTTCTAATATTTTGGTTTTGTGTTGAAGATGAGGAGCTTTATTCTGGGACTTATTACAATTTCTTGGGAAGTGAACCTATTATTTTACGGCACTCTCTTCAAAGCCCTCTGAGGACAGAGTACCCAATACCTTGGCTTAATGGTAAGTGGGCATGAGAACTGGCCCCAACAAGTTACTTTTCCTTCTTCAGCATCACAGGTACAGAGTGTGTGTCTTACCTGGGTAAGGAGCAATTGTCAGGTGTCTCAAAGAGATGGATTTCGTTATACTGGCATACACTGTGAGCGTGTGCCCTCATGCATGCCATCAAGAGCTTTTATTTTGAAATTTCAGGATTTTTATCAGTGTTGATGATGAAAACAGCTTCAGAGTAGACACACTTCAACTTGACATTAACAGTTTCTTTCTTTTCTGCTTGTTCATCCTTGCAATAACTCAGCTTAGTTATGGTACAGTAAGGAATAGAATGGCTTTGTTCCTAAATTGATTATCAAATTGAGCTGATCCTGGTTCTTGACTCCTTTAGTTCCTGAATTTCAAAATTCACTGAGTTTCATGATTGCTCAGAGGTTTGAGGCTTTGCACCAAAAAGGACCAAAGTCATGATCATTGTGTCCAAAAAGTACAGGATTCTGAGTTTTGTAATACATGTTGTAATGGCACTGTCATTTTTAGTGCTTCAGTTAATATCTGAAATAGAGGAGAGACAGGCAAGGGAGGGTTACCCCTCTATGCCCATTGGAAAACCACATTTGAGTATGGCCTGAAGAATGCTGAAGTAATGAGCTGTCACATCACAGCTATCTCTCAGGTATCTTAGTGCTTTCACATAGGTTTTGTGGGATTTTGGGTTTTTTCTGTTTCTGGCTGTTTTCTGGTGGTTTGGTTTTTGGTTTTTTTTTAAATGGTCTTCATAATATGAACAACCAACTGTGTAGGCAGGTCAGTGACTGGAGAAGAGGTAAATGCAATGTGGAGTTTAGAGTTTGGGTAAAGAAAATTTCTGAGAGTCTTTGAGGGAATCAAGTTAGTAGTCACTTTATAATACAAAATACTTCTGTTTGTATCTGTAGAGCCCCACTTTGTTTTTGCTGATGTGGTAAGAGCAGATCCAAACAGCACAGATGGAGAAGACGACAAGATATACTTCTTTTTCACTGAGGTGTCTGTGGAGTATGAATTTGTTGGAAAATTGATGATTCCAAGAATAGCTAGAGTGTGCAAGGTGGGAGATAGTTCAATTTGCTTTTACTATATCTCTTAGAATCTTGCATGTATGTTAAAAAGTATTAATTGTTGTGGACTTACTGCCAGGTAAATGGTAGTGATTGAATTTGGTGAATTTTAGTGAATGAACAGTTCCAATCAGTTCTCAGTCAGAACTGAGAAAATCTAATGGTTGCTTTGTGACTAAATACTTGATCTATTTTGCACAATTGTGACATTTCAGTACATCTGGGGGTTCTGCTCTCCTCTGGGAGAAAACAAAGCAACCATGGCAAAACCCAGCAACAGAAAAAGTGTCTCCCCTGTTTTCGTTGTCCTTTTTTTTTAAGCAAGTGCAGCTCCCTGTGAAGGAGGGACTTTGATTGGAGCTGGGCAGATAGGATGTGTGTCAAGTGACTTTGAAGTGGCTCTATGCAAACAAAACTGTAGCTGTCTCCACAGCAAAATAGTTCTTGACTGTAGTATAGCAGATGGGACTTGTGTGAAGCTGCTACAGCTGCCAGAGCCCGAAGGGAAATGGTCACCAGCAGCCTCATTCTGTCAGAGTTGCTGTGCTTAAAGCTGAGTGTTAAGCTGATTCAAGTACATCCTCAGGAGTGCTCGTTAAGTGTCTTGCTGATGAAAGTTCTTTTTCAGTAGAAAATGTTTACTTAACAAGACCTTTTTCAGTGGAATGTATCAATTTCATTTTTTTTCCAACTGGAAATTCATCTGGCTATTTCATTTTTACGAGGTTAAAAGTTTTACTTTGACTTTACTGTTTTGTATTTAAACAGAGAAGTCAAAACATCAATAACAAGTTAGTGCTCTTGAGATTTCCATTAAACAAGGAGCTGGAGGCAGGTTTACATGGGGCTTATTATTACGACACTCTGCCCACTGAGAGCTTGTGCATACTTTAAAAGGGGAGTATTGTGAAGTATGAGAGCTTCATTTATTATGTTATTGTATATTTCAGACTCTTGTTTGAAATGGAAATCAGTGGCAGGTTGCAAATCTATAAGCCTTTATACGTAATTGTTTTAATAAATTTTCCAGATTTCCTTGAATACATTGCATATACAATTGGATAATGAGTGGAAATATGAAATGGAAATATTAATACTGTTTCAATATACATTGAAATCTCTCTTTTAGAGAAGTATCAGAGCTACAGGTCAATTATCAAATGTTTTGAAACATTTCTAGTCAATATATCTTAACTTCTTTAAGCCTTGGTACCTGCAAATCCTTAATAAAGGTGGTAACTGCTAGAAGGATTAAACCATGGCTGGATTTCTTCCAATGAAATTATCAATGTCAGGCAAGTTTTAAGGCATACCGCAGCATTAGAATTTAGATCAGTTTTTATGTCACAGAACAAATGCAATATTACTTCTTTTTCTTGAAGGACAGTATAATACTTCTGTGCTTGTTTTACTTTTTTCCTAATGATACATCTCCCATCTCAATTTTTTCGAGTGCTGCTGAAGTATGTTCTTCATTAACTCTCCTATTTCATCCTCCCTGTATGTGCAATAGAAATAATTTTGCTTTTTTTTTTGTTGAAATAATTTTCCTGTAGCTTTCATCCTGTTCTGTTTGTGAATGTGTTAACATTTATTGATGTTGCTATAGATGAATGTTGCAAAATACCTGGGCCTAGTAGTTAAGCCACTGTACAGCAGTGGTTCTTAAATGCAAAAATGCTGCTAGTTCTCCTCACAAACACTTTTTTTATTTTTTAATACCATAAGAGGGACAGAGGAGGATTAAGGACCTTGCAGAAAAAATGGACTTCCTTTCTCAAGGCCAGACTGCTTTGTACCATCCCTGAGAAGAATTTAATTTTCAATGTTATCAATGATGTTTTTATTCTCAAATCTCCAACTTTGAAGGAACCACTGATATATGGAGTCTTCACCCCACAACTGTAAGTGTGCTGTAGCCTTTTCCTGGTTAAGTACCTTTCATCTCAACTGGTTACTACAGGAAAATAATAATTACTCCTGTGTTTTGTTGGGTTTTAGTTTCTTTCCTAATTTCTTCTCGAACTTACAGGAATAATGTGGGGTTGTCAGCAGTGTGTGCATACAACCTGTCTACTGTAGAAGAGGTTTTCTCAAAAGGAAGATACATGCAGAGTGGTAGAGTAGAACCGTCTCATCATGTAAAGTGGGTGCGATACTACGGGGAAGTTCCTAATCCTCGGCCTGGTGCAGTAAGTTTCTGTAATCTTGGATCTGATGACTTCTTTTAATGCTCAGTAGTAAACAGATCTAGGGAATACTAGTAACCTGCTAATGATTTGTTTGCACTTAGCTGGTTACTTGTTGTTGTAAAGACTTTGTAGAAGAACACTCAAGTGATGTATTCTGAATTTTTTATTTGGGAATCAAAGTATTTGGGTTTTTGGTGTGGTTTTTTTTTTTTAAATTTAGAGTTAAGTTATTTGCTGGGTTTGTACTTTCATTATTTTGATAATAATTTTCTCTTTGTAAAATAGAACTCAGTATATTCCTTTTGGTTCAGACGAAAAGAAATATAGCAACTGTTGCATTGTCTCAGTAGAATCAGCATGTTTATCCAATGTAGTGCACTGCTCTGCAAACTAAAATGTTGCTACTACTGGGTCTCTTTCAGACTTTCCCTACTTCCTTACGTTCCTTACAGTTGTATTGTTGCTAGTTCTTAAAGATGTACTGGTTAAAAGTAGTGAAGATGCATGAGAGCACAGAAGGAATGTTTTCCTAGAATGTATTTTGGACCCAAACAAAAATGTAGTCCAAAGCTCAGGGATTAGTACATCCCAGAAACCAAAGTGCAGTGAGAGCTGAGGACCTTCCTTGGTACAAAGAGTTTAGTGTACAGGTGTGGTTAGTAGCCAAAATAATGTGGAGAAGAAAATGCATACAACTGCTGTTAACTGCCTTTATTTTGTAGGAGGAAATGATACAATTTGGTTGTCTCTTTTATTTCTCACCCCCTCCCTGTCCCCCCTGTTAGTGTATAAACAATGAAGCCAGAGCATCAAACTACATGAGTTCTCTGAATTTACCAGACAAAACATTGCTGTTTGTTAAACATCATCCTCTAATGTATGACTCAGTGATCCCAGTGGGAGACAGACCTCGGCTAGTAAAGCAAGATGTGAGGTACACACAGATTGTAGTAGACAGAGTCAGAGCACTCAATGGCACAATCTATGATGTTATGTTCATCAGTACAGGTGAGTTCTGCAAAACACTTTTTTTCATGATGCAGTCATTAATTTATTTTCTTAGAGAAACTCTTGAGATTTCCATATTTACAGTGCTTTTACACCAGCTGGCGTTTTGGTTAAAAGGTAAGGTGCACAGTAAGTGGACAGTCTTAGGTGCTTTGAAAATACATTGCAGGAAAAGAGCTGCAAAGCTTCAATGAGTTCAGCAAAACCACACAATATAATCCCCAACTGGTCAATCTGTGTACCAAAATGTTACTTCTTGCTCAGAGGTCCTGATGATGGCAAGTGTGATGGTTGCCTTTGACACAGAATTATTCAGCTGAACAGAAAGCAGATTATTGAGACAATTTACAGCATTTGTGCAGACTCTTTTCCTGCCTTTTTGTTTCAAGGATCTTACCGAAACATACTGTTCTGTTGTTTTAGATCGAGGAGCCCTGCACAAAGCTATCAGCTATGAAAATGGAATGCATATTATTGAAGAAACACAGCTTTTTCCAAATTTTGAACCAGTCCAAACTCTTTTGCTTTCATCCGAAACAGTAAGTGCTGTAAGCATCACAGCATTCATCTAATTTTGTTCTTTCACAAAAGTTCTTTGTACCACTTTGTTACCTTGTGACAAGATCACTGTGCATAGAGCCAAAGTCTGCATTTGTAACTCACCATGCTGCAGCAATCACGTATTGCCTGCTGCGTTTCAGTATGTTTGGTAGGTGGCAAACTTCTGAAGGTACATGGACATGGGGGAAAGGCTGGTGGGGCACAGGTATGCAGGTCTTCACTTTGTTTCCGTGTGCAGAAGCTGGAAACGGTGTTTGAAGAGACCAGATTTCAGGTTAGGAGTAATGTAAATAACCTGAGCCCTAGGGGCCGCTGTAGATTTGTGCGGAAAAATCCCTGGGGCTAAGGTTAGCAGAGTAGTGGTGTGTGATTCTGAGGAAACAGACCTAAGAAGAGAGAACAGTCTTCTAGCATAGAGACTTGTCAGTGTGTAGCTAATTGATTTCTGCTGTCCCAAATCGCACAGGCTCCTGCATGCTGGATGTGTTGTGAGTGCAGTCATGTTGCTGCAGCTGTGGATGAGGACCCCTGGTGAGGTTCTGTCTGCCCAATGGGGACACCAGCTGCAGCTCCAGCTGCATGGCACAAGACCTGCTGCAGGCTCCAAACCTAGCAGCTGTCCTGCACCACTCATCAGTCACTTGGTTTAATCCTGGGATGGTTTCATGACAGTAGGAGGATAATCACTGTGTGTAGCTGGTACACGAGTTAGGTTTCTGGCCCTAGTTCCTCAGACCTTCAGATGAATGTATCTGTCTATGCCTAAAGTCACTTGTAGCATCAGTGAAATTTTCTGGGTTTCATAAGGAATGAATGCCTCTTTTGGTAGTACCTGGTGGTAATACCAGCATTCAGTGGCCACCTAGTGATCCATAAGTGCTCTGCATCTTAGGGATTTAGGAATGCTTTGAAACAGCTTTTATATTTGTGTGATATTTAATAAAATTTTGCATGTCAACATGATCAGCTCAGAGAAACAGAGCTTTATGCCATAATTTTTACAAGATCATTTTGTGGGCTTATTTATCCTTTCATGCTTACAATAGAAAGAAAGGATGGAATATGTTATTGCTAGACAAATGAAAATCAGGATTAAAAACTTCTGTGCTTAGTGTTTTGTAAACATGTTTGTATTATTTTTGTATGATACATCACACTGACAACTCACTTATATATGTTTGTAGACATACATATTTTATGTGAATATATATATGTATACAGAGACACACGTAAAGTATTTTCTTAATCTGCAAAGAAAATTTGAAATTACGTGCTTTGAGAGGAAGTTTCAGAATATGCCCTGTCACAGAAGATAATGATAGATAGCT